>VTPC01007960.1:0-11868 GCA_011009095.1 Ignelater luminosus
ATCCAACAAGTTTCAAATTGTCCTTATATAATAAAATTGGAACATCAATAAAAAAAAGATTCTGCCGACTTTTTTAATAATCATCAAAAAGCATTATTTCTTTTCATTTTTGAGAATGTTGTGGCAATATCATGAGTGTATCGTCCTTATGGGACAAATGTATTATAAAAAACATAACAGATCCATCTTCGGTAAGATTATTGAAGATGCGGCGCACCCCAGTGTGAATCGGAATGCTAGAACGAATAATCGCCTTCTAGATTTTTTGAAGTTTCTACCAGTGATGGATTCAGGCTTAGGCCCGCGAGGCCCGGGCCTAGGGCGGCAAGATTTGAGGGGCACCATAGTAACGTTAATAATAAAAGAATAGTGCGAATTCTGCACGTTTTTTATTTGTTTCATATTTCTGCTTATCAAGAACTTAATTTGTGAACCGATTTGCTCTTCTGTACAGAGTATTTCGAATTCGAGATTAAGCATGGGGATGTCACTTATATACGAGATAGAGCATACACAGGTTTACATAAATTTGGCACTTTTGCAAGATTTGATTTTGCTTAATAATCTAAAACAGAATTGAGTAAACTTTGTTTGTTTTCGACTTATGATAAAAAAGGCAAAATGGCCGTTTACGTTTTTCGCCTCCTTAGCTTCCTCCATATTGGAAATTTTAAAAATATAATAAAACATTCTTAAGGCAGTTATTTATTGCTTATAACCTTAGAATTTCAAGATTTTCGATCGTCGTCTAGGTTTCGTAGAACCAATATCAGGTTCATTTTGTCTTATGAATGCCGTATCTGATACTGACACCATTTCATAGGATTCTTCAACAATACGAGACACCCCGTCGCTAACTTGATTTACAAAAGCAATATGTAATAAAATTGGTAAACGAAGAACGAATATTATTCAAAATAAGCTTATTTGTTCATGATATGAAATATTAAAAATTCATTTAGACTTAAAAAGACTATTAAAAACACCACGAGTTTAATTATTTTCGAAGGGGTATCATGTTTACCAGGGGCGGCTCGTGAGTTTCGAAACAGGTGATACGTTTTGCATTGAAATCTTAGAAACGAACAAAACTTTAACGAGATAAAAGGTGCTTGTCTCATCCCAAAATCTGTAAAATACCTACAACAATGAAAAATTTAACCTTTTGTAGACGAGATCTATTCTTCTATGATTCAAGGCAGCAAACTTGTTGATGACATCATCATAAAATGGTTGAGTCCTTTTTCAATGGATATTCTTCCTAAATGTGATAGTCTTTCCTGCGCCATTGAATTGCGCAAGTATGATTTGATTTTCTTCAAGCGCGAGAAACTTCTTTCTACTGACGAACTTGTTGATGGTATGGTAAGAATCAGACAAGATAATTTATGAGCTTCTTTAAATATTTGTTTATTGTCGTGCAACAAAAACATTATTTCCTGGAGTTTTTTGCTTCTATATAGCTGATCAGAATATCTAAGGTCTAATTCGTTTTTCAGTCTTTGCATGACCGTAGTACTAAATAAACTGGTATACGTTTGTTTCAAATTATGAAGTTTTTCCGTTGGAAATAATTTAGAATATTCATCAAACTTAGAAACGTCAGCAAGAGAAATGAATAACAATTTATCCATGTCTTGAAATCTAGTGTCTATTTGCATCAAAATGGTATCTAAGATTTCGTAAAATAGCAGCTTATAACTTTCGAATATTCGTTCGTCTGACAAGGCACCTCCAACTTGCCTTCTTTGATTAATATGTGTGTTTATCAAAGCTTCATTAAATATTGTCTTACATTCAGTTTCGTTTCTTTTTAACTGAAATTTTCCTTGGATAATCTTAAATGACGTAAAAACTGAAAACGCCACCAAAGCAACTAAAAAGTGCAACGTATAACCGATGCGACCCACCGTATCTGAAAGCTGTATACTTATAGTGAATCGCTGTTTGTTTTCTTTAAAAACGCTTCTGGCTCGGCAATATCGCCGGTGTTTGTATTGCATACGACCATTGATACGACCGCGTAGGAAGTCTGTTGTCATGACAAAGCGTCTTTCTTGTTGAAACGTTCGCCTAGACGATTCATATCGCTTTAACTCAATGTTAAGCTTAGTGCAAGTGTCCTTATGCCTTGCGTTCGTGTTGGTCTATAACAGGGGCAGGTAGAACGTCTGTGATTTGTGTTTTGAGTATCTCATACTAATTGCACTGCTCTCGTGACTAATTTTATTCAAGATTATACTATTTTACACTAAGAAACGAAATTACTTAAGTAATTAAATATTAGAAATTATTGAAAGAAAAAATAGGTAAATCGACGCTTCACTTGCTTCACCCCAATAGCCGCCACTGATTGTTTACTAAGTGGTCTCGAAAGTGCACGCTTGGTTCGGAAGCGAATTTTAAAGTTAATTTTGATGATTTATGAGAACATTCAAGTAACAGTAAGTTATAATATTATTTTTCTTTTTGTTGTAGTGTATTTAATGAAATGTTTACTTACCTCACTTTAATCGTAAACGCAGAGCTTTGTTTTTGCTCCTTCTCCAAAAATAGTTGTGTGTTCAGTAAATTATATTTCAAAAAGCTTCAGAGTTTTTCATATTCATCTTTACTATTTCTTACGTATTGTTTTAATAATTTCTTTCAGTAACGTTCTTATTTTTTAATTCTCATACCTTCACTATAATTCTTTTCTGTTTACTTTTATAAAGACATTTGATTGTATCTATTGTAGCTAACAGACATATTATATAATAAAATACATAAAATAGGTAACACACCACTTTATTTATATTTCTAAACATAAATTTCTTGGTCTGGTGGTCTGAAATTCAAAAACCTTACCGAAGATGGGTCTTTTATAATGTTTATAATACATTTTTTTCCATATAGACGATATACTTTGACTGAACTAACTTTCTGACATTTTTATTTTAATGGCAGCCTTTTGTTTAACTTAACTACCCTAAAAAGCGGGATGTTTATGTGAAATATTAAATATTTTTCCACCTTTGTACTTTATAGCACGAAAAACATTTACTACAAAATTTAGAATGTTTTTCATATTTCTATAGAAGATGAAACGCCCACAAGAGGAGTTACGTCTTTGCTAAAAATAGAAATTGCTTTGCTATGCTTTTCTACGGTATTTAGAATGTTTATAGCTGATTTTCCAGCATTCTACGTTGGTAAGCTAAAACGATATGATTTTTGATTTCGGACCATCCTGCACTGATATCGTTCAGTATTACATTGGCAATTAGTTTTATTATTCTTATTATAAGTGCAGAAAGTGGTAATAATCCTGTACGTTTACTGTATCAAGATACTGCCACAATATTCTCAAAAATGAAAAAAAAATAACGCCATCTTGATCCCTTAATTTTGCTTTGAAATGTAATACGAAATGCTCATTACAGAAAAGTTTCCTAATATAAATGTTGTTTCAATTTTATTATACACATGAACAATTTGAAACTTGCTGGATATAGTTCTTTTCAAACGTAATAACATCAAATAAGGTCTGTTAGTGCTTGAGAACTTTTCATAAAGACTTCTTTTAAGTCTTAAAATCAAAGTGCAATTGAAAAAAGAAACAACCAAATCTTCATTCGAAAACTTTCTTTTATTAACAAAACTAAATTTCATTTAATTTAACACAATATTCAAACAAAATTAATAAGCCCTCAGTTGAAAACTTCACTGATTTTAGTTTTACTACTAACTTGATTTAAATCAAAAGTAATACAGTATTAAAATAAAAGTAAAAACTGTCAACCACAATTCAAAAGTACCACATTTTTCGAATCAAAAGAAACTTTTTTGGTGCCTTTCTTAGACCAAATTCTTTTTAATTAACTCCCACTTTTTAAAGCAAATATTCTTTCGGTGCAGTAACAGTCAAATAAATAGTAATTCGACATAAAAATACTGTTGGGTTAATTATAGTATTTATTACGAACCAAGATGCTTACTGTTAATAAAAACTTTGTTTTGTAACTTGGGTTCATACAATGAATCAGTTTTTAAATCTCTAAAGTACATAACCTTTGTTACAATAATTATTCTATATTTACAAATGATTTTACGGAACTGATTAACAATATATTACTCTAATTAGTTTTTAAATAAATAAATTACAATGACTGAAAAATACATATTTTATGCCTAAAAATTAACGCATAGCATTAAATAACAATTTACCTGAAAGCAAAACCTAAATTACATACCTAGAATTATAAAAATACCACAAACGGTATTACCACCATTAATTAAACAAAAACAACTAAAATGAAAACAAACTCAAACAAGACATTCCGTATTTACATAATAGTATAATGGCGGTTCCTTAGAAATACTGGTTTTAAGTACTTTAGGGAGTGGAAGATTTTCTACAAGTTTGGAGAATTCACTTAATGATTCAACATTATAGAATTTCGCTAAATTCATTCGAATAGCATCTCTGCTCAATTCAAACAAGGTTGGAACAGCGTTCAGCAGTTGCTTTTTTGATCTAAAACTTCTAGCATCACGAATCTCTCGTCGAGGCAGGCTATTTATTAATTTACGATAGCTTGATCTAGCAATTAAATCCAAGTTCTCTAAATTGTCAATTGAAAGTTTGGGATCTCCTTCTAAACGAATTAAAAAATCTAAAATTGAGAAAGAATTATGGGCACCTAATTCACTTGGTTCTAAGTGCTGTAAGAGAACAACTACTTCTTGGTTAAATCCGTAATATTCATAGGCATACATAACATCCCCCATAATCACTTTCTGTACTTGTACGCTCTGCAGAATTATGAACATTCTGTAACGTTTACATATGTTCCTTTCCCGAAACCCAACGATCAGCTCAGCATACAAAGAGTTATAAAATAGATTTCTATAATTAGAACTGAAACACGCTGCGTATTTATAAGTTAATATTAAGTGTAGACACTCTATAAATTCTAAATCATTATACCTACAAACTACTAAATATTCAATTAAGAAACTTCGATTAATATAGAAAAAAGGCATGTGGTGGATTCTGTTCCACATTATTTTAAATTCTTCGGCAGTTTGTAAAGAAAATGTATTTTCCAGCAACTTCCAATAAATACGCTTCAGGACACATTTTTCTATACTACTATCTGTCTCTATCTGATCCAAAAAGAGATTCAATTCTCTTGCGGTTACATTACAGTCGAGTAAGCGATTTGAAGTCATAGTACATACCACAACTATTTCTGTACCTGATTCCTTCTTAAGAGCAAAAATGTTAAATTCACATGAATTATTCTTGAAAGCTTCATGTATATTCGCATTTATTGTTGTATCGTACATAAACCGCGTGTCCGTACTTCTTTCCAACAGCAAATGAGTTAAAGAGGGAAGATTATGAGCTACAGTAAAACTAAGAGGGGTTATTCCTTTATTATTGGCAACCACGACGCTAGCTCCCGAAGAAAGCAATGGTTCGATGAAGTCGAATCGCTCCCATTTTAGGCAGGACAACAACGGTGTATCGCCTTCTTGATTTTGCTCGTTGATACCAAGCTTGGACGTCTCGAGCAGGTCGTTAAGCTTGGGGAAACTGATAAAGAATAATTATATGAACACTTAGCTAAACAAGGCTAGAAAAATTTCCTTACTCGTTATGTATTATTGATTTGTGTAAAAGAAGACCGTGTTGTACTGAATTCATATTTGGCACTTCACTTTAGAACTAACGGTAACAGACAGATTGAAAGTCGAATCGTAACTAAACTGCGAAATGCGAACCAAACCGAACAAAGGAAAAACCCTCCGTCATTAGTATAATACATATTTACTTTCTGTAAACTATAATGAGTGCTTAAGCTTAGATGCTATTGCAGTTTTGCTATTTATGGCCCGACTTTTAAAAATCCTGCTTGCAGGTAATTTCCCTAAACTCTTTTATCCATGCATTTAAAAAAAACCTGTTTAAATTTTGTATTTAACAATTTACGCTATAACCACTTTCTTCTAACATTCAGTCTTATTCAAGATTAAATTAATGGAATGTATAGAATGTTTCAGTAACCTATGATAACGTTATCATTAGTACCAATATTAACAATTAGTCTATCTAAGATAGTGTGATCCAAACCCATCAAAAGTGATGGGTTAAATTCCATGTTTGAGCTAGTAATTTTCATTAATTCTGCAAAAATGTTAACGATACTTTCTCTGCTGATAAGGAAAGCATATGTCGTGTTAGCGCGAGGTAATCTTTCCCCATTTGACATAATGATGCTCTAATGTTAGTCATATTAGAACTCATTTGTTGGTTTTAAAAGTAAAAAAAAATGCAAATAAAATCTTAACGAATTCTATTTCGTAGTCTGTACAGAATAATATTGCCTGTAGGTTTTTTCCAAATTGTAGTACAGAAATTTTTAGGAAAGTTTTCTTAGATAGACGTCAAATTAATTAGGTGAAGTACACAACATAAAACCTAAAAATAAAGTATTGATTCAGATTTAATATTATTAATTTCATGATTTCTAAAAAAGCTTAATGTGCAACTTGTCACTAAAGTTCTTTTTTATCATTCATGATAAAAAATTCAACTTTAGTGCCTATTGTCATTCAAATAGTAGACAAGCATTCTACATGACCTCGAGTAAAATAGAATCTGGAATCATTTACTGAAAACTGAAAGAAGGCATACTGCTCATTTTCTATTTTCTACAAACAAATTCCTTTATGCTCAGGAAATTAGTATGTAGTATAGTTATTTAGTCATACTATATTGTTTGATATATAATAATAATACATTTTCTAGATAAAAAAATATGAACCTGCTCGCATTATTCTTGATCTTCCTGTTACAATCACTTATAAAATATTTATTTAAAAATAATCAAAATACTACCCTATTTAAATGATTACTCTTTATATTAATTACAGCATATTTGATATTATTGGATTTGTTAGTTTCCACACCTTTTCATTTTTCAAAATTCCCATTTTTGCCCATATCTAAAAAAAAACACAGGCTGAAATATTAAATATACAACGTTCACGATGTTTCTGGGTCGTAACAGGTCATGCTTTCATTTTGTTCGGTTGAAAGTGTTGCTTCCTTTTTTCTTGAAAATTTTCCTACCTGCGTCTGTATTTGGCGCCGTTGCGCGATCAACAATTTTGCATAAACGTGTAAGATCGTTTTCCAACTGATTTTATTATTCTGCAAAGAATTATAATTACAATATTAAAATAAAGCACCATCAGTTAACATACCTGCAAAGAATAATTAAATTACACGTTTCTACTACTATTAAATAAATAAATAAATGTTCATTAGAATTTTGACAGAACTGTCATGTGACACATACCAACTTACATCTCCCCCTCCCAAGTCACTTTAGTCAGAAAGCAAAGGGACAACTTATTGACATGAAAATAATTGGATATTTTCTTTCGCTTCCCGCAATCAAGTTCATAAAATAATGGTGAGATCTGACTTACTATGGTAAACGGGCCAATCCTCACTTTATCCATTTTCCGTCGATTAAGTTTGCTTCCGTTTTCTACGTAGACTTGATCTCCAACTTTAAATTCATGATAGGTTCGAGTCTTATCAATTCGTAATTTATTCATGTGAAAGTTTGTCATGGAGTTGAGGAATGCCTGTGTTCTACCTTCCGCCAGAGTTAGTGGGCTGTCTTTATTAATTGGGCATATTGTAGAGTGTATTCCGGTTAATAGGTACAGGGGTTGAAATTTTGTAGAATTTATTTTGCATCTTATTCTGTTCACAAGTGTCTGGTTAAGTCTTTCAATTAGACCGTTAGATTGTGGACAATCGATGCAGGTAAAAATCAACTGAATGTTTTGTTCATCAAGATAAGTCTTAAAATCTTCAGAGTTTAAACCAGTGTATTGATCAGCTAGTATGATTTTAATTTTATTTTTTGTTGTTATAGGAGCAATGAGGTTTATAGAATCACGGGCACTTTGAGTTCGTGATGTGGAAATCCAGGCATATCTAGTAAAATGGTCCACCAGGATATGCATGAACTTTTTATTTGATCGAGTTCCACCGAAACCACCAACGGTATCAATAGACATAACTTCAAAAGGTTCCTTGGCTGGTCCTAGTTTTGACATTAAGCCAATTGTTCTACTGCGGCGTGTTTTATT
Organism: Ignelater luminosus; assembly: GCA_011009095.1. Lineage (NCBI taxonomy): Eukaryota > Metazoa > Arthropoda > Insecta > Coleoptera > Elateridae > Ignelater > Ignelater luminosus. The sequence goes on from VTPC01007960.1 coordinate 8,158, forward strand.
TTCAATGCATGTTGAACACTTTTTACAGAATTCACTAACTAAATTATCGAGGTTTTTAAAGTAGTAAAATGGTCTGATTGTAGCGAGCATTTGAGGCCAAATGGGAGGACTTTAAACTGGAATTTTTCTGCTTTTGTGATGAAGAATGTCTTTGGACGGTCTGAAATATTCTGTACAATACACCAAAACGCTGAATTTATATCACGAACTGTGAAATACTTGCAATTAGATACTTTATCTATAACGTCGTTTATTTTTGGAAAATAAAATGATTCAGGAACCACTAATTGGTTTAATTTTAAAAAGTCGTGTTTTCTATATCATCTAATTTAATTATTTTCTCTTCATTAATTTTTTGTAAAATCTCGAAATTCTCATTTTGAAGAAGTCTAAACTTCTTTATGGCATCAAGGCCTAATAATAAATCATAAGAAAACTGGTTATTCTTGATCACATAAGTGCTAAGTTGGTCGGTTACAGTACCAATTTTTAAAATAATATTTGCCCTTGCGGAGGAAAAATTAAACCCATTAATCGTCTTAAAAACTCCATTGTGTCTTATCAAACTTGATTTTAAAAGCTGTATCACTCTTTGATTTATTAAACTGACATTTGAGCCACTGTCATACACAGCTTTTATCTTCATGTTATTATCAATTAGTACATTTATGGTTATTAATGAGTTCAATTCCTCCGGGCCTTTTAGTTTAAAGATCTGTCATCAATTTCAATGTTCATCATCTCTGCTACTTCATCTTGTGGCTCGGCTTCGTGAAAATTTACTTTTATCTTAGTAGCATAGGACTCCTTGTTTCTGCATTCGTTTGTGGGATGATATCGATTTTTAAAACCCAGAGCCTCAGACATATAACAAGGTTTCTTAAATGAATCTGGCAGTTTCTTCTTTTGGTCATCATATTTGTCTGTTTTTTTGGACGGTGCTACGGTTGATGTAATATCCTTTCTCTTCGTGTTGTACGCATCATCCAGTTTTCATAGTTCAATAAACAGTTTTTCCATTTCTGTAATCTCTTCTTTATCCAGCTTGTCTTGTACGTGTAAAGGCAGTCCAACTACAATCATGTTAATTTTTGATAAGGTTGTACCCTGATCTTCAGCTTCAAGACATAACTTTTCCTTAGTTAGAGCGTAATCCACCAAAGAACCACCTAAATATTTGAAGTTATTAGCTTTCCTTATGTTAGACCAACCTTTGTCTACGAAAACTATCAGGAAGGATTCTCTCCATAGCTTCCAATTTACCAAACCGATCTTTTTAAGATTTGTTTCATATCAGTCTTTAGGAGAACCTAACAAGAAAAATCGCAGTATTTCGATGATCCTAGTATCATCTTGCACATTATGTCTGGTACATTCAGCTTCAAATTGTTCAAGCCATTGCGCTGCGTTCTGCTTTTTTCGAATTTTTCCAGAACAAATTTTTTCTCAACATGAGAATTTTAGTTTATCATTCAAGGTTAATTTGGCTTCTAATTCTTGTATTCGCTTGATTGAAAAATTTTCCTCTTCCAAACTGCTAGAAGAGGAAGTGGTGTTTAGCGAGTGAATTTCTTCCAAGGGAAGGTTTTTAAAACACAAGTTACCTTCCTCATCAAAGTATTCCTTTTTCAGTGCATCATCCATTTTTCCACCTACTCTGCGATAACCATTAATTGGTCTAACAGCAGTCATAGCACTTTTGATTGTTGATTTTTGTGATAATATTTTGTGATTTTTCAAATTTGCATGTTCCATTGGGAGTTTACACCATAATATCTTATCTGCAGATATGCCTGCCACCTCAAAATCATCTTCACTTTTCTTTATAATATGCACAAATAATTTTGTGTTATCCATGTTCTCTTAATTTAGTATGTAACTTGTAATTTAATTTGTAAGCTCGTTTTCCAACTGATTTTATTATTCTGCAAAGAATTATAATAACTATATTAAAATAAAGCACCATAAGTTAACATTCCTGCAAAGAATAATTAAATTACACGTTTCTACTACTATTTATTAAATAAATAAATAAATGTTTATTAGATTTTTGACAGAACTGTCATGTGACACATACCAACTTACAAACGTTTAGTACTGATTAGTTTTGCTTTTTTCAAAAAAGGATTAATTTTTTTTTAATATTTTGCATCTATTAATGCCAATTAAGAAGAATTAAGATTATAAATAAAAACATAAAATTTTGATTTATAGATATAAATAAATAGAAATCTTCGTGAAATAATCTTTTAGCGTAATTGATTTACAGATTTACAAAAAAAAAAGGCTACAGCGTGAGGTAGGCACATAGCCGGGAATTCTGCCTAGCCAACGTGCGACACTATTTATGCACTTTTCATTCTATTGACTGTTTAGTGACATAGACTAACCAGATGGCATTTCATACAGTCATACGCATAGATTAAGAGCGCATCGTAGTAATTTGTGTTACTCAGCATCAGTATTTGTCCAGAGCCAATGTCCACAAAACAAAATTATTTATTTTAAACAAAACTAGGCCAGACAAATTTATGTTTCCATTTCATTAGTTTGTGCTGGTAAATAAAAACAAGAGTTTTTCAACTAATAGGAACAAATCCTGGTAAAAGCATTTGAAAAGCTGAACGGAAGTTTTTATTCGCCCTGAACCTGTCTGTCATTTAAATTTGTAATTAGTTGGTCGATACACTGAACAAAAACTGATATTCTATAATAGTCCTCAATGGAATTCGTTCGCAGATTTGAGCTCTAAGTTTGTCTGCCAGTAACTCTTGGAACTCTTAGTTTAAAGTCAAACAGTTCTTTAAACAACGTGGATGCATAAACAAATATGTCATTAAAAACAGGTTGAGCATTGTCTCTTATATTCTGCAATGAAGAGATGACACATTTGCATTCTTTACAGCTGCTAAATCGTGAAATGAACTTTGCAGGAATATAGAAAGTGGTAAGGTGAAGCTGAAAAGCTTTTCACAAACCAGAAATGAGATAATAAATTCACTTTTTTTTATTGTTGACAAAGGTGTTGTAGCTATGGCAGAAAGGCTTCTTACATCTTGTGCAATATCATGCAGACTGGAAACAATAGATTTTAAGGGTTCAGCAAAACCCAGAACACTATCATGACGTTCAATGAGACGTGTATCACAGAAGAATTTTGGTTTTCGGGAATGAGCTCTTTAAATTTATCTTTAAGAGTTTGGTTAGCATGTGTGTGATTTCTGAAGAAGTTGCAGACTTTGTTAACTTCCCCCAGGTAGAATCTAATTATAGGCAGTGACGTAGCATTAGATAAGGCTAGATCTAGTCTGTGACTTGTACAGTGAACATAAATAGCTTTTGGATACTAGCCTCTAATAAGAGTTTGAACCCCATGTTTTTGACCCACACAATTGTTAATGTTTCAGCCTAAATTTGCGCATTGTTCTAAAATCAGTGTTGATAGACTTTCAGCTGATTGGTCTTGAACAGGCACAAAAGCCAAAAAGTCCTCAAGTTGACTTTGAATTTCCTGTGTTTACATATCTTACGCAAATAGACATTTGTTCAACTCTAGATACGTCAATTGTTTTATCTACGAAAATACTAAAGCCTCCAGCTTTTTTTATATTCTAAACTAACTCTTCCTGAATTAAATTTGCGGCTATGTTTATTACCTCATTTTGTATATCCGAGCTGAAATATGTTGCGTTTATGTGTTTGTGTTAATGG
>VTPC01007960.1:16821-29889 GCA_011009095.1 Ignelater luminosus
ATTGCACTTTGATTTTAAAGCTTAAAAGAAGTCTTTATGAAAAGTTCTCAAACACTAACAGAACTTATTTGATGTTATTACGTTTGAAAAAAAACTATATCCAGCAAGTTTCAAATTGTCCATGTGTATAATAAAATTGAAACAACTTCTATAGTAGGAAAAGTTTCTGTAATGAGCATTTCGTATTAAATTTCAAAGCAAAATTAAGGGACCAAGATGGCGTTATTTTTTTTCATTTTTGAGAATATTGTGGCAATATCTTGATACAGTAAACGTACAGGATTATTACCACTTTCTGCACTTATAATAAGAATAATAAAACTAATTTCCAATGTAATACTGAACGATATCAGTGCAGGATGGTCCGAAATCCAAAACTCAGGATCAGAAATCATATCGTTTTAGCTTACCAACGTAGAATGCTGAAAAATCAGCTATAAACGTTCTAAATACCGTAGAAAAGCATAGTAAAGCAATTTCTATTTTTAGCAAAGACGTAACTCCTCTTAAGGGTGTTTCATCTTTTATAGAAATATGCAATACATTCTAAATTTTGTAGTAAATATTGTTCGTGCTATAAAGTACAAGGGTGGAAAAATATTTAATATTTCACAAAAATATTCCTCTTTTTAGGGTAGTTAAGTAAAAGAAAAGGCTACAATTAAAATAAAATTGTCAGAAAGTTATTTCAGTCTAAGTATATCGCCTTTATGGAAAAAAATGTATCATAAAATGCATAAAAGACCCATCTTCGGTAAGGTTTTTGAATTTCAGACCACCAGACCAGGAAATTTATGTTTAGAAACAAAACTGGTAGATTTTAGAAATACAATGTTTAGAAGAATAGTCCAAAGAAGCGGATTGCTTCGGTTTTTCTCTGTATTTTACTATGAAAACCTCATCGAAAGATGTAGACATTTTTTCATCTAGATAATTGTCAAACCAATTTCGGGCCTATTGAACTCGATGGATGGTGGTTACCTTGAACCAACACTACTGGTTGCTTTCGGAATATTTCACGGATGCGGGTATGGGCAGCCGTTTATCTTCTATTATAGGAAATATAGTATTAGAAGATCTCAAGGAAAATATGTTGATAATTGTATCTTATGAGTTAATCCAAACTAGATAAATTTATTAAAGAACATCATAGATTACAATGTATAATTGAAAAAGAAACCAATGGCAGCATTAATTTTCTTGACCTCACTACATAAAAACGACAACACAATCATCACAAATTGGTATACTAAAGATATATAGTCCGAGAGGTAGATAAGCTTTCTCTCAGACACCCCAAAAACTTATAAAATTAGTAAAATTTATAATCTTATTGACAGAGCTGTATCCTTATGTCATCCACAATTTAGAAAACAAAAAATCAAAAAAGTCAAAACCGCTTTAATAAAAAATATTTTTTCAATTACATTTATTAGTAAATATATTGAGAACAGAATGCACTACATACACTGTGGTCATTTTAGAAGTGTCCACCCTTAATATCCCCTAAACAAATGAAGTTATCGAAATTTAAAAAGAACACGTCAATCTATTTATGGAAGAGGACATTAGAATACAGAATTAACTGATTCATAGGTCGTTGTGTTCACTGTCTTACCTAGAACATCAAAATCTTAAATGACACTCCGACACTTGCGATACATCGTTGGAAAGGGAATAACAACAGCAATCTCTTATTGAAAATAAATTTAAAATCGGTCTACTTAATTGAAAGTTATAGCATAAAACGTTTCATTTTAAGCCTGTTTGTAACTGTACAATTTTTAGTGCCAAAGTTACTAAAGGGTTTTCCAATAAGAGGTGTTATTTTGAATAGCCCGCTATTTCGGTAGATGTCACTTTTGAAGCTATCATTTTTTGACATTTGACAAGTAGAAACTACGCCATTAATAAATATGGAACGATACACGCTTCAACAACGCATTGAAATTATTAAAATTCACTATAAAAATGGTGAAAATTTGGCAGAGACGGTTCGTAAAACTCGAACATTTTTGGGTCACCGTGAAGCACCTTGTCGGACCGCTCTTGGGACAAGTTAGCGATGTGAAGAATAAAACCCGTGCACGTCGCTCAAGAACAGCCGAGAATATTGCTGTTGTAGCCGAAAGTGTTAAAGAAAACCCAGGTTTGTCCATTCCTCGTCGTTCTTTGGAATTAGCCATTCCACAAACGTCATTACACCGTATTTTGCATAAAGATTTGGGTCTTAAGGCTTATAAAGTCCAGTTAACACAAGAACTCAAGCCGGCCGATCATCAACAACGTCGTGTCTTTGCTGATTGGGTCGTTGAAATGCATGAAAATGATCCAGAATTCCATCGAAAAATCATCTTGAGTGATGAGGCCCATTTCCACCCCGGTGGCTTCGTCAACAAGCAAAATTGTCGGATCTGGGGCTCAGAAAATCCAAGAGTTATTGTTGAAAAGTCTCTCTATCCTCAACGTGTGACTGTTTGGTGCGGTTTATGGTCCGGCGGAGTCATTGGACCTTACTTTTTCGAAAATGAGGCTGGAGCAACAGTTACGGTGACTGGATTGCGCTATCGAGAGATGATTAACGATTTTTTATGGCCGGAATTGGATGGTATTGATCTGGACAACGTTTACTTTCAACAAGACGGCGCTACGTGCCACACAAGCAACGAAACCATTGATCTTTTACGGAAAAAGTTTCCGGACCGTGTTATCTCTCGAAGAGGTGATCACAATTGGCCACCGAGATCTTGTGATTTAACACCTTGCGACTTCTTTCTTTGGGGCCACGTGAAAGAGAAGGTCTACGCCAACAGCCCAGCGTCGTTTCAAGACCTCAAAGATGGAATTCGTGAGGCTATCGAGGACATAGGGCAGCCACTTTGCGATTTGTTATGGAAAATTTCATGAAAAGGATATTGTCCTGTAAGTGTGGTCGTGGTGGTCATTTGCCTGATGTTATTTTCCACTATTAACGGCATACCTTCCTCTTTATAATGAAATAAACATCCGATCATTTATATTAAAAAATGGCACTTTTCTTTGAATATCAAAATAACACCTCTTATTGGAAAACCCTTTATATAAAATTAGGAAGTAAATGTATGAACGTTGCATACAAGATATTTGACCACATTTGCATTCAATTTTTGTCATAATAAAAAAGTGTCCTACTTGTCACCCAATTTTTCCTATGAAATAATGTTTTAAAACATGTCCTATTTATACACCAAATCTTTGACAAGAACTAGGAAAAACTAAATCTAAACTGTTAGAAACCTGTTTAAGTTGGTGTTTTACTTTTCACTGTTGTGTAACCTGTAAAAGCTTTGTTGTTTTGATTATTAGTGGTGGTTTTAGTATTTTCATTAGAAGATTGACGTATCTTTCCTCTTTAAAAATAAAGTCGTGGTCTCATGAGCAAGTGGATTTATTAATTGAAACGTACAGAAATCGGCCTTGCTTATATGATAAAAGATTTCTATATAAAAATAGAAATCTTAGAAATAAGGCGTAGAAAGAAATCGAGGCAGAATTAACAACAATTCGACCGGCAACAAATATCGGAGAGATTAAATCCAAGCTAAATGGTTTAAGAAGCACATTCTTAACGGAATACCGGAAGACGAAACAGTATGGAACTGGGACAGGCGGTGCACCCGAACTGCTAACTCGTCCAAAAGGGTCGTCTAAGCTTTATGATGGGTAGATACCCTAGTTCGAATTGCTAACTTTCAAAATTCTGTTACACCTGCTGAGGACTGCAACCCTTAACGAGTGTCTCACACATTTGTATCCTAGCATTGCAGTCATGATTTTTTCAAAGTCCTTTATTATGCTTATTAATTTAATTAAAATATTAATTCGTAGTCGAAGTAAGCAAGAAACGACAAGACTTACATAGTGTATAATAATAAATGTTTTAACTTGTTCTGTGCCAAGTTAGTTATTGTAATAAAAAGTTTAATTTTTCTCAATTTCATTTATATGTAGTGTGAAAACTACTAATGGAATAAAATCAATGATTTTAAAACGCGAATGATATTTTTGAAAAAGGATCTTTCAACCAGTTTTTGGTCTCTGTGTAATTAAGGTCACTGTTTACTACCCAAAAATAAAAAAAATATATAGCATTCTATTTTAAAAAAACTCATAGCTCGAAAGGGAATGACGTCACAAACCAACACAGCACCTTAAAAACATCGAAGTATAAAATAAAAATTGACGTGTTTTAGCGTTTTTCAAAAATATCATTCGTTTTGTAACTCTAACTATCAGTTTTATGGTGCTTTTTTATTTGTAGTGTCTATTTTTATCAGTTGTTTCCCTCTTTGTTCCATTCCTATTCTTCATTATTTGTGTTAATTAGAAAATAATCTAAAGTTCTGTATTGTGTTCGCATACCATGTGAATTTTTTGTTTAGTTTTTTTTCTTACGTTGGTATTTTGGTGCTTTTTTGGGCAATATTTTGTACCTTTTTATTTTGGGATTTTTTGTGCTTAAACATCTGGTCTCTAGTCATTACATTTCTCTAGTGTTCTTCTTGCTTCCAAACAAAAATCAAGTATCCTACTTGACTACATTTCAAATAATCGAACAAGTTCGTTCGGAATTGGAGCTTCGATTTTCGCCTAACGAAGTAGTGACTGATTTCTAAGAATCCTTCCATTCGGTTATTACTAGCATCTAGCCTAATACAAAAATAATTGGCTGCAGATCTCACTTGTTCCAGTCGTGGATGAGAAAAATTCAGCAGTTGAGCTTTGTCTACAAAAATGCTGAATACAGTGTCGGTAACCTTTTACACTGAATACTTGGATTAATGTTCCTTAAACCAACTCAACGTAGGGGCTTCCTTTGGCTTTGATTTCACACCGCTGCAGATAGAAAATAAAAAACTAACATCTTTCCTAAATTACCTGGTGGAAAACTAAAGTATATCGAAGAGGATGCACCTATCCCTTCAAAACAACTATAATTGTTGCGAATCTTTCCATGGTCGATTTAATAAAAGCTTTTACAGTTCCCATCCTAACATATACCATAAGCAGTTTCAGACAGACACGTTGCATAAAAATGAACAGTGCACACCTAGCAGTCAAAATCAGTATTCCTAAATACAAAGCACGATTCAATTTTTTACAAGGTTTAATAGGTAATTATAAAATCAGCAAAATGACACGATCGGAGTATGTAAAAGCAGCTGTTGTAAAATGTGATCTTTTATGCTAATTATTACCTAAATGCACATTCTATGATCTATTAAATTTAAGTTGTAAATATTGTGTACGTATAATTGTGCAGTATAGAAAATGTTGATTAAATATATGAATGTATAGGTACAATAAAGACTTTTTAAATTTCGACTGAATTGTTAAATATACGATCTCTTTTCCTTTTTAATATTGTGAACACTACAAATACATGAAGTCCTGTAAGAGAGCAACGGCATAGCAAACTTTTTTAAATTGTCTGTAGAAGAACAGTTCTCTCAATCTAAAATATTTCCTTCATATGTTTGACGCATCACAATGCAAGACGACTGAACTTCAACGTAAAATTACAGTCAAATGTCACTATTAATTTGATTTTTTTTTAAAGTAGGATTAAAATATACGCGTTTGAGAACAATTCAGTGCTAAAATAAATATCCTCAGAAATGCTTGAAAAATTGGGGCTCAGGCTCGCTTGCTTATTTTTTTATGGAATGACCCTGCACTGTGCCACGGCTGTTCCGCCTTTTGTTATAAATTTTATTCTGGCCTTCCTGGGGCGTATATTGAAAAACTTCTATAGACGGGTATAATGCCTTTCGATGTAAAAATACCCATAAAAGTTTCATTGAAATCGGTTAAGATAACTGGAAAACCGTCAGTTTCGTGAAAGCCAGCTTTAGGCATTTCCCGACCTACATATGATATTTTTTCGCGACACCCGAAGCGCCCAATTAGACGAACGGAAAAATACGTGTCAACTTATTTTCGATATAGAATCGCCAGTAAAAATTTCATTAAAATCGGCTACGGATTCACTGTGCTCTGCCCTTGTATGACCCCACCTGCATTATGATATGTAATCTTTTACAACACTCTAGACACCAGAGGGAACGAGAGAAACGCATAAAGCTCTTCCGCGAAAATATAAATGCATCAAAGCATACATGATGTGTTTATTTATTTACTGTAGTAATTGGTGTATTAATCTTTTGCTTAGTATAATGTCGTTTTGAATAGATTATTTTTAGATCAGGCTACCAAAGTTTCTTGTTGGTAACAAATTCTTTAGGAAAAAAGACTTAACATTTCAATCAAAAACGGTTGAATTTGGAGAAACATGACAAGAACAAAAATAAAACAAAATACTAAATTTTTAATTTTACTAATAAAAGCCATACCATAACTATGAACAAGACTGTATTGCTCAGAATCTTTGTTTATTATCGGATTCATTTCAAGCTTGTATAACTTATACAATTCCCAAAACGGAATGTTTTCATTCATTCAAATATAAATATCGTGATATCACAGTTGGCGGAGCATCGGTAATGGAAACCGACACGACGGTTACGATGATCAAATCAAGAAAATGACCTTATTAACATCCCGTTCTTGAGATACGAATAAAACTATATTTTTCAAATTTGTTATGATGGATTCCTTTTTAACGACACTGGGCAAACCCTGCAAAGTACGAAATACTGATTTCACGCAAAGTAAAATATCAATTTTGTTAATGGGATGGCATATTTACTAATGAGCTTTAGGAACTGATAATCTGGATACGTCTACGATATATTATAATTAGTACTTATGTATAGAATGTTTTCTATTGTAATTGACATCACAGTGAATAATGCAAATGCCACAAGCACTTCTGAGTAAGATAAAAAATATTACAAATGACTAATGGATCACTTTAACAGTGGTCCTGACAGACATAAATTAAAAAAGAAACCATAATTGGCAACATTAACTATAGCCTGTCATATTTCAATTTAAAATTACTTTTATTGTGTTTTCCGACAAAACCCCAATAAATAATTTATAACACTAAATTCTCAACATTCAAAACAAAAGGTCCAGAATAAAAGATACTTTTCTTTCAATAGATTTCCACTGGTTCCGGGTAAATTCTAATACCTGAGTTTCTAAAGCTCGATCGTTATCTCATAATTGGTTAATGGCGAACAAAAGGCTAAACGAAAAAAACATTATCAATGTTTGTTAAATATCATTTGCATGATTCATTTGCATTTTTTCGACCCTATCTTCTACCTTCTCGGTGATACATTATGGGAAAGAATTTGTAATTTTTCATTAGTTAGTTTGACACAGTTGGTGTAACAGTTGTTGTAACTTCGCTCTATAAAAACCGCATCTTACAATGAATACTTTACACAAGGCAATTAAACAGAACGAGTAAGTATATTCTTTCTTTACAAAATGAGTCTTCTTTTTTTTTTATTTGAATTATTGAATTGACTAACACGTGTTTTTTATTATTTTCAGTTTCCAATTGCTCATGAAATTGATGTCTTCCCCAGAAGTGGACATCAACGAGCAAAACAATAAAGGACGAACTCCATTATTATACAGCCTCAAACTCCAACGACCCGATCATTTTGTTTTGGCCCTGGCGAAGTGTGATGTGACCCTTTCCGATCGAAACGGGACGACTCCTCTTTTCGTCGCCCTGACAGATCGCCGATTTCGCATAGCGAGCGAGATAATGAAGATGGGAGCCGATTTGGGGGAGGACCTGAAGATATCGAATAAATATTTATGTGACGCTATTCGGACCAGAGACTGGGAGTTCGTGTGGTTTCTGTTGCAGCACGCGGCAAATTTAGTGCACTTGTTTTTGCATGGATTGCAGAGCAGAAAGGTGGAATTAGATAGTAATTATGCTTTGTTTGCTTTGCTAACGGAGCTGGATACCTTTTTAAGCGACGATCCGGATAAAAAATGGTACAATCTCGTTGGACTGAATTTATTGCGTTACTCGTTAGGATTAAGAGACTCCAAAATATTTAAAATAGTTTGGCCAAGGATTAATCATCTGTGCATTGTTTACTGGCAACTGGCATTTCTGAAAAGGTTTTTTGATTCGTGTATTTTTTCCGCGGATGAATTTGTCGTGTGTCTCGACATGATTATGACCTCGTCGCACATTTCCAGTTTTTTTCATTTTTATAAAAACAAAAACATTTATTCAAGTTTTTACCTCGACTTGGTTAATGCGTGTGTTAGGAAAGGTGTGGAAGTGGAACGTTGCAGATTGTGTATGAATACGAGCCTGCAGTTCATAAGTGTGGATATTGTTGATATTCTATCTGTATACGGTGAACTTGGAATTGGTCAGGAAAGTTTGTTACTTGTGGAATTTTTCCAAAGACAAGGTTTAACGAACAACGAAGATCATCAAAAGCTTGCCCTGGGATATCTGAAGCTTTTAGAGAAAGACGGTGGATTAGAACCTAGCCATTTAAAAATTCTGGAATTATTTGTTAGGGCACATTTCCGGTTTAGAAGTCACTGGTTTTATAAAACTTTGTTAGAAAACGTTTGTTTTAAACGAAAATCTCCCAAGAAGCAAGTACCATCTTTATTCGATGTGAGTACTGGTGCATCCCAGAGACTTTTGCAAAGTTCGTATAAAATAAAGAATCCCGATCAATTTCAAGAGACCGTAGAAGGCTTGTGTTTACCTAAGATAATTAAAAAACGGTTATGTTTTAACATCCCAATTTGTTACGACCACACTTTGTAGGAGGTATGTAAATATGTAAATAATATGAATTGCTAGTGTAAGATATTATGTAATTTTAGTGCGTGTATATAGTATTTTTTTATTTAAGTTCTGTATATAGTACTTACGTCTTAGTTATAGTGTTAAATATTTAATTTTTTTAATTGTGTTTCTGTTCCTTGTATAAAATATAATTTTTTGTTCTCTAAAAGGCCCACTATTATAAATACTAAATTTTGATATTGATACAACGTATTCTGGTTTATGTATAAATAAAGTGGCGTGTTACCTATTTTATGTATTTTATTATATAATATGTCTGTTAGCTACAATAGATACAATCAAATGTCTTTATAAAAGTAAACAGAAAAGAATTATAGTGAAGGTATGAGAATTAAAAAATAAGAACGTTAATGAAAGGAATTGTTAAAACATTACGTAAGAAATAGTGAAGATGAATATGAAAAACTCTGAAGCTTGTTGAAATATAATTTACTAAACACACAACTATTTTTGGAGAAAGACCAGAACAAAGCTCTGCGTCTACGAATAAAGTGAGGTAAGTTAACATTTCATTAAATACACTACAACAAAAAGAAAAATAATATTATATAACCAAGCGTGCACTTTCGAGACCACTTAGTAAACAATCAGTGCGGCTATTGGGGTGAAGCAAGTAAAGCGCCGAATCACCTATTTTTTCTTTCAATAATTTCTAGTATTTAATTACTTAAGCAATTTCGTTTCTTAGTGTAGAATAGTAAAATCTTGAATAAAATTAGTCACGAGAGCAATGCAATTAGCATAAGATACTCAAAACACAAATCACAGACGTTCTACCTGCCCCTGTTATAGACCAATACGAACGCAAAGCATAAGGACACTTGCACTAAGCTTAACATTGAGTTGAAGCGAGATTGAAACTTCTAGGCGAACGTTTCAACAAGAAAGATGCTTTGCCATGACAACAGACCGCCTACGCGGTCGTATGCAATACAAACACCGGCGATATTGCCGAGCCAGAAGCGTTTTTAAAGAAAACGAACAGCGATTCACTATAGGTATACAGCTTTCAGATACGGTGGATCGCATCGGTTATACGTTGCACTTTTTAGTTGCTTTGACGGCGTTTTCAGTTTTTACGTCATTTAAGATTATCCAAGGAAAATTTCAGTTAAACAGAAACGAAACTGAATGTAAGAAAATATTTAATAAAGCTTTGATAAACACACATATTAATCAAAGAAGGCAAGTTGGAGGTGCCTTGTCAGACGAACGAATATTCGAAAGTTATAAGCTGCTATTTTACGAAATCTTAGATATCATTTTGATGCAAATAGACACTAGATTTCAAGACATGGATAAATTTTAATTTATATCTCTTGCTGACGTTTCTAAGTTTGATGAATATTCTAAATTATTTCCAACGGAAAAACTTCATAATTTGAAACAATCGTATTCCAGTTTATTTAGTACTACGGACATGCAAAGACTGAAAAACGAATTAGACCTTATATATTCTGATCAGCTATATAGAAGCAAGAAACTCCAGGAAATAATGTTTTTGTTGCACGACAATAAACAAATATTTAAAGAAGCTCATAAATTATCTTGTCTGATTCTTACCATACCATCAACAAGTTCGTCAGTAGAAAGAAGTTTCTCGCGCTTGAAAAGAATCAAATCATACTTGCGCAATTCAATGGCGCAGGAAAGACTTTCACATTTAGGAAGAATATCCATTGAAAAAGGACTCAACCATTTTATGATGATCTCATCAACAAGTTTGCTGCCTTGAATCATCGAAGAATAGATCTCGTCTACAAAAGGTTAAATTTTTCATTGTTGTAGGTATTTTACTGATTTTGGGATGAGACAAGCACCTTTTATCTTGTTAAATTTTTGTTCGTTACTAAGATTTCAATGCAAAACGCTTCACCTGTTTCGAAACTCACGAGCCGCCACTGGTAAACATGATACCCTTTCGAAAATAATTAAACTCTTGGTGTTTTCAATAGTCTTTTTAAGTCTTATTAGTTATTATAAATGAATTTTTAATATTTCACATCAGACTATAACAAAAATAATGATTAATAGAAATAACAATAACTAAAATCGTCTTTGTGTGAAAGCGTATCATGAACAAATAATGTTTCTTTTACGTGTCCTAAGAAACCCATGTTTAATAATATTCGTTCTTCGTTTACCAATTTTAGTACATATTGCTTTTGTAAATCAAGTTAACGACGGGGTGTCTCGTATTGTTGAAGTATCCTATCAAATGGTGTCAGTATCAGATACGGCATTCATAAGACAGAATGAACCTGATATTGGTTCTACGAAACCTAGACGACGATCGAAAATCTTGACATTCTAAGGTTATAAGCAATAAATAACTGCCTTAAGAATGTTTTATTATATTTTTAAAATTTCCAATATGGAGGAAGCCAAGGAGGCGAAAAGGCAAAAGTGCCAAATTTATGTAAACCTGTGTATGCTCTCTCTCGTATATAAGTGACATCCCCATGCTTAATCTCGAATTCGAAATACTCTGTACAGAAAAGCAAATCGGTTCACAAATTAAGTTTTTGATAAGCAGAAATATGAAACAAGTAAAAAACGTGCAGAATTCGCACTATTTTTTTATTATTAACGTTATTATGGTGCCCCTCAAATCTTGCCGCCCTAGGCCCGGGCCTAAGCCTAAATCCATCACTGGTAGAAACTTCAAAAAATCTAGAAGGCGATTATTCGTTCTAGCATTCCGATTCACACTGGGGTGGGCCGAATCTTCAATAAACTTACCGAAGATGGACCTTTTATGTTTTTTATAATACATTTGTCCCATAAAGACGATACACGCATGATATTGTCACAACATTCTCAAAAATAAAAAGAAATAATGCCTTTTTGATGATTATTAAAAATGTCGTCAGAATCTTTTTTTATTATAAATGATGTTCCAATTTTATTATGTAAGGACAATTTGAAACTTGTTGGATATAGTTTTTTCTTCAAACGTAATAACAACAAATAAGTTCTGTTACAGTTTGAGAACACAAAACTCGTTTTTTACTCTATCTATTAACTCAAGAGTAATACAATATTTAACTAAAAGTAATTAGTTGAAAGCTTTATTGATTTTAATTCAAAAAGCACTAGCGCTGTCCAGTGAAACAAAAACTTTCTTGGTGGGTTTCTTAGACCAATTTCTTTTCATTTAACCCGTATTTTTTCTTTCAGTGCTGTAAGTTAAATACATAACAAATTCCGCAATAAAAATACCATTGGGGTAATTATACAGTATTTATTATAAACCAACGTGCTCATTGTTAATAAAACTTTGTAACTTGGTTTGATACAATATATCAGTTTTTAAATCTCTAAAGTACATAATCTTTATTGCAATAATTATTCTATATTTACAAATGATTTTACGCAGCTGATTAACAATATTATTCTAATTATTTTTTAAATAAATAAATTACAATGACTGAAACTATATATATTTTATGTGTAAAAATACATTACATTAAATAATAATTTACCAGAAAGTAAACCTAAATTTGCATTCCTAGAACTATAAAAATATCACAAAAGGTATTATCATCCTTAATTAAACTAAAACAACCAAAATTAAAACAAACTCAAACAAGACATTTCGTATTTACATCACTGTATATTGGTGGTTCCTTACAAATACTGATTTTAAGTACTTTAGGTAGTGGAAGATTTTCTACAAGTTGAAAAAATTCGCCTAAATATTCAACATTATAAAACTTTACTAAATGCATTCGAAACTAATGTCGGCTCAAGTCAAACAAAGTTGGAAAAGCATTCAGCAGTTACTTTCTTGATTTAAAACTTTCATTATTACAAACTACTCGTTGAGGCAGGCTATTTATTAATTTACGATAGCTTGATCTAGCAATTAAATCCAAATTCCCTAAATTGTTAATCGCAACTTTGTGATCGCTTTCTAAATGCATTAAAAAATCTAATACCGACAAAGAATTATCGCTATCTAATTCACTTGACTCTAAGTGCTGTAGGAGGACAACTACTTCCTCGTTAAATCCGTAATATCTATAGGCACCCTTCACATTCGCTATAATCTCATTCTGCACTTGTAGGCTCCGCAAAATTAAGGGCATATTATAAGGCTTACGTATCCTCCTTTGATAAAACTCAGTCAACAGATCGCTATACAAACAGCTATAAAAGAGATTGCTATAATCAGAACTTGGACATGCTGCGCGTTTATAAGTTAATATTAAATGTAGACACTCTATAAATTCTAAATCACTATACATACAAGCTAC
>VTPC01007961.1:0-20477 GCA_011009095.1 Ignelater luminosus
CAGAGTTTTAATCTGTCTGTTTACCTTTAACGTACCTTTAAAAACAATACATGTTCGATTGAGGATTGGGGATTTGTTTCAGGGAACATAAGATTCGTGAAAACGGTCTTGACTAAA
The DNA here is from genome assembly GCA_011009095.1 of Ignelater luminosus. Classification (NCBI taxonomy): domain Eukaryota; kingdom Metazoa; phylum Arthropoda; class Insecta; order Coleoptera; family Elateridae; genus Ignelater; species Ignelater luminosus. The sequence continues at coordinate 118 of VTPC01007961.1, forward strand.
TTCGACTGCGAGTACCACAAGCTAGCCAATTTAATAAGTAAGTATTGTGTAATCTATCAGCTATTGCAGTAGAACCTTAGTCGGCTCCTCGAAGGTTATCATTTCAAGGTCAACCCCGCGAATAAGCATCTTAAAGACCAGGGTAGTTGGTTAGTCTTAGGATCAGCTGTTCACTTATATCGGTCAAGGTTAACTAAGACTGACGCTCTCTCAATTACAACCCTACAGATACCGTTCTCTGCCATTTAGGCCTCTCTATGACCCCGACCTAATCTCCGACCAAATAGAGCTAATCGTTTCTTTAGGCATACCGTTATTATTTTATGTTGCATCATTTCAGAGGGTCACTAAACCCACTTTTACACGTAACAAGTTTGATGGGAGTGAAATAGAATCGAAAATTGAAAACGAAAAAGAAGAAACAATGAATAGGATAGAAGAAACAGGAGACGAAGAAGAGCAATAGAAAAGACAAGAAATTGAATCAAATGCTAGAGAAACAAAATATAGACTGAAGGAAAACCAAAACAAACAAAAACAAGTGAATGGAAAAGAAACAGAATCAAAACCACCGGAAACAGGAAAGAAAGTAGAGAAATTGAACAAGGGAGATATTATAAAGTCTGAACTGTCTAAAATAAAAAACAAAGCAGACCAGAGTACTGGAGAACAATTGCTATTTGTTGAAGACGAAGATGTAGATAGAAGAGATGAAGGTTGAATAAAATTGTGCCAAATGCTATTAAAATAAATAAATTGAAGTTAAATACATCTCCATCAAATGTTAATTAATTGACGTTTATTAAATTTAATAGAACGCTCATAACACAATCCATAACTCTTAATATTAACAATAACGAAAAATCGTTTTGGTAATTAAGATCGTCTTGTCTAGACGAATTAATAGTGAATTTTCAGAGTAATACACGTCACAGAAAAACTTTTCAAGAGTTAGTTTTTCTCTGTATTTTGATTGTTTGATTATTTCTGTTCTTAGTTGGCCATAAACGAAAAAGATAGATGATTTAGTATATCGAATTATTACAACATGAACTGACAGATATCAAGACTGTTTGTATGTCAGGTTACGTTTGCTGCCATACTCATAACTTTAAAAGCATTGCTCTTTTATAAACATGGTTTTTACTCAAGAGGACGACAGGAATGATAGATGAATTAATGATAACTGGGAAATATTCTGTCCTGGATGTTTCTGCTAAATTTCAAATTCAAGCTCCAAATTTTGTAGTACCAATACACATAACCCGTCTTAGTTTACATGAATCTTATTTATTTCGACTATTGATAAAAGTATGGCTCAAATACAGATTATGTCATTCTATCCATGGCCATGAATCAATTGGTATATAAGAAGTTAAGAAGCATTTTTGCTCAAAATTTAATCTAGATTACAGTAACGCACTTCATTATTACAGATCATACGATTTAATTGTATTGGAAATCCCTATGTACTTATCTCAAGTCATCTCCACACAATTTAGAAATTTGTTTTTAAGCTGCAATAAAATTCACATTAAAAACTAAATTAATTTACTGCTACATTTAACTACTAACAACTAATTTTATCCCTAATTTGTATAACTTGGATATTATTTCTCCACAATTTGATTTTAATTCCTTTTTGTACTTTCCATTGTTTAGTAATTATAAATTTGGTATAAAGTGGCATAATCTAACATTCAAGTATAACACAAACTTTCCGGAAAGTTTTCTTGTTTTAGAAAACAAGATATTTGCATTAAATTGTTTCTCAACTTTTCTTTGCATACTAATACTCTCTAATATATTTTAGTATCATATTATGTTCCGAAATACGATCATTCGTATAGTTATTAGTGTTTTATATACAATAAGAAGAAAAAGAACTTTTATTAAAGATGTGGGATAAATCAAATATTTTGGGTAAGTGCATGTATTTAAAGGCATCTTCTTGCTTTGTTTTCTATTAAAACAACCATAATATTAGACGTCTTCGAGATGTATAAGGCTTTATAATCTGTCCGCTAGTAGTTTTCCAAACTTTAAAGTATTATTTGCAAAGATATATTGACCGGTTTTTAAAAAACTGTGTAAACATCATCTCGTAATGTCAAACCATGTGCTTCTAGTAAGACATACATTTAACAATTTATATATTGTGCTTCAGTTCTCATTACACGGGTTAAGTACCAGACAGTATTTGAATTTTGCGTCTTATTCGCGCCAAGAACCATTGCAGCAAAGTAGATTACGCCCCAAGTTGAACGCAAATTCATCACATTCCATTCACTGTGACCTGAGATGCAAAAGAAATAAATTTTGGCTACTCAAAAAGAGACCTAGGATGAGTTGAATAATAGGCTAACTAATAAGTAGAGACCGGATTTCTAGCCAAGTGCCTAATTTTAGATTTTTTAGGCAAGCGAAGAAAAATTCGTTTTAGGATAATCTACGCACTCTTCATTAAAAAAAATTTCTTTTAAGTGCTTAAGTGTCTTTTTTTCTATGCTTTTGAAATAAATGCCAACAATCTTTAATATCTGCCTATAAATGCTTATTTTGCCTAAATAGATGCCTATTCTGCCTAAATAAATGCCTAGTTTGCCTAAATAGATGCATATTTTACTTGTATGAGTTTTTAAATCAATATTTTACTTAAGAATTTTTAAAATACAATGTCAGTATTGTTACCTTTACTGATTAAGATCCCTTAGTTATTTTTAGAAATTTGCTTTCTTCTTTTAAAGAAACCTTTTAAAATCCATTTCAGATGTTCAGGCAGTAATAAATCGTAATTTCTGCAAATAGTTTAAAAATATTACAAAAAAGCTACCCATTAAAAGTTAGAGGTAGTAAAGAAAGTATGTAAAGGGAAGATGCTCAAAGGTATGCACAAGTCCCGTCCAGATGTTAAATCCCGTAGCTCATGCCGCAGATGGGGTGGATTCTTAGAAAAACTTGGCTAATCTCTCACAAAGAGAAGCTCACCGTTTTCTAAAACTCTTATTAAACCAATAGATGGTCGTAAAAGAGGGCGCCAGCAGTCGTAGATCGAAGGGTTCTGATGGTCGGTCACGCGACTACTCGTGAATCCGACACCCTGTATATAGGCTTCTTGCGAAACCTCACCCTGTGTGTAACTTACCTCGTGGAAGCTCTATTAAAACTCGTTCTGACGTTTCACCAATGAGAGTCAATACACAAAATAAACACTGTATAAGCACTTGATTTGTCTTACTTAATTTTGCTAAGGAAGTCCTCTGAAGACTTCCTTCTTTTAAAACGATACAAGAGAGAAATGACAATTCAATATTTACTTCTCTTTTGAGCAAATATATCTAGTCTATAATTGAAATTTGGAATATACACTACGTGCTTTTTGATAGCCAAAAGAACAAAATAATGAAATTAAGCTACTTCGCCTGCACCAGAGATCCACTTACAAAAACAAAAAATACAAGAAGTCGACCTTACTTACATTTATTAAAACAATAATGATAATAAAAAAATGAGTCAAACACACACAAACAAAAATACAAAAACAATAACAAAATAACACTACAAAAGAATATCAATAAGAGACATAAATTAATTTCTGTTTGGAGAACAGAGTCGATAAAATAATAAAAAAACAGAAACAAACTATAAGAAAAACAAATTATTTTAATAAACAAAGCGAAATAATTCTGTTACGTTAAAATTTTAAAATAGAACACAAAAGATCAAAATCCAAATATTAATTAACCCGACTAAGGTAAACTTGACCAAAAATTGTTAAATATTGGAAACTGAACTTTACATTTAAGAACAAAGAAATGATTGCCAAGTTAGTAATTTGTTGCAACAATTTATCAAACACCAGCTAAAATTACCTGAGAACGTTCCTGTTACAAATTAGTTAAAAAGTTACTTGTAAAAATTATGATTCACTAAAACAATACGAAACTGATCCTGTCTAAGCAAAGTTTTCGTATAAAATATTTCACAAAGTTCGACGTTCTCCTAGTCTTTAAACATTAAAATTCATATAATAAAACATAGCAGGTTTTCTTTCTTACTCATACAGGAATTCTTTCTTCCAGAAGGTATGTGCAGACCTCTGTTTTCCGACGAAAGGCAGCTAGATCCAATAATTGAGAAAACTTTAATTTCGAAGAACAACCACTTATTTTACGTTAATCGCAAAAAAAACATAAGAACAAAATCCAGGCGTTTACACACAATTTTATAAACGAAAATCACTGAGTCTCAAGCACTATTAAAATTTTGCGGAGCTTCCAAAATGTAGTATACACACAGATGCTACATCAACGGGGCCAAAATGGTTGCGCTCTTACCCTCTACAATTTCTGCTTCCTGGAGGACACCAGCGTAATTATATTTGGGTTATACATTCCCCACGATAACGAAATTTATAAGCCTTGCTGTTGGCAAACAAACCACTTTCTTCCGCGACTATTGCGCGTCTCTGACACGAAGAAATTACGATTTTTCCAGTCCGATCTCTTTTTTTGTCTAAGAGGATTGCTTCACTTAATTTGGTTTGAATCCAATTAGGGGATGTAGAGGTAAACGTCGAAAATTACCACACGTTGATTCAAGTCAACAGCTATCCACGTAATGCCTAACCTCTGCGTTTTTTGTTACGCAGTTCGTACTTACGGAAGTGGGGTTAAAAAGTCGGATATACACCCTAACAGATTAAGACATTAATACTCTATGCGAAAATGGAAAATTTTACTTGTCGATTTACCAGCTTAAACCTGGTTCAATCGAGACGGTGTGACTTTAATTTTTGCGACTAAGATTCCAGGAATTTGATATTGGAAAATAGCAAAAGGCACGTCTACCGGAGCCCAGAAGTCGAGACCACAAAGTTATCAATTCTTTAAAATAACATTATAACAAACATTCGTTTAATGAAGCAATTTAAATATTGCGCGTCAAGAAAACAAATATCCGAACGAAATTGAAAAACAGGTGCGGATTTAGTGCGAATTTTAAAATAACATTACAAGTATGCCCGTAACAAAAGATAATCCGCTTAAGATGTTTATGTTGATAGGCATTTAAACAAGTCAGACTCCTAAGATACGCGTCAAAATTAAGAAAGCAGATTAACCTTAAATGTTATTTAAGTAAGTGTATCTTCGTTATAAAACTAAAAAAGTGAAGTATCTGTATCTCGGAAGGAATGCATTTTAGTACACTATTGTTTATATGGAATTTTTCACTTATAATTAGCCCAGGAATTATCTATTAAAACTGTTTACCATCACTAGGAAACATCCTGTCCTTATAATGTAGTACTTCCAATAATAAAATGTATTTCTAATATTGTAATTTGCTTTTAGATGTATTATTTAACATGTTTTAAGTTTTTTATCGAGTTACCGTCTTATCACATCAATATTATTTTACATAGCTATAATACTTGGAATATCTAGTTTTTCAACAAGATAACTATTAAATTCTAGTTCACAAATTTAATTATAAAAATATATAAAGGTTAAGCAGTAAAGCTGAAAATCTTGAATGAATTTTCTCAAGAATTATTAAATCGCATAAAATTCTTATTTAGTCACCTAAAGTGCCTATTTGGTTTCCTACAATGCCTATTTTGGCTTAAAATACCTATTTGGTGGCTTAAAGTGCTTATTTCGTTGCCTAAAATGCCTATTTGACCGCCTCGATTGCCTATCATGATGCCTACTTTAAAGGTTCTTAGGGCCTATTTGCCTGCCTATTTTAATGATTTTTAGTGCCTAGAAATCCGGTCTCTACTAATAAGGTACTAATCACTCATATTAATCATAAAACAAATATCATCACGATAGAAATTTAAAAAAAAAAGAAAAGCTATGATTATGAAATGACTGATTAATTAAGGATACGGGAGCTTACCCTTATCAAAAGGCCCTCACTGACAAAATTAAATAGACAGTCGAGCTATTTAACGATCCCACACGTACGTGAATTAAGGAACAACTTAATATTAATTGATATTAAAAGGATTATTGCAATTCTTCTTTGAAAGACTGTCTCTCTCTTTCGACTTGAAAACCTTTTCCCCCTATTTAAGACGCAATCTAATCATGTCAAATCTGAAATGACTAGTTGTCCATCTCTCTTGAATATCTAAAAGAAACGATACATTATAAAAAATTAGAATTTTGTCGCATAAACAAAAATCTGTGACAAAATGTAACAAAGTCTTTTTTTCTTGTTTTATATTGAGATTGGAAACAGCATTGCAATATGTGCATTGAAATTTGAAATTTCTCTGTTAAGTACAAACAAAATTTTCTGTGAGATAACAAACTGGAACGTTTTAGTTTTAAATGTTATGAAAATGTTCGCGTGTTGCAAATGGGTTTTGGAATAAGAGACCGTATTAGAGAAGTGTGAATAGTCGGTAGCTTTTTGCAAACGTTGTAGAGTTTACTTTGAGAGAATCCCACAAACAGTTAACTGTTGGGAATTTTCCAGAGTTTAATTTCTGCATGCATTAAAAGGTGAATCATAACTCCCTGTGTTCAGGTTTTGGGTAAAGATAATCTCGTCTACGTAGAAGATTTGTCACCAGGATAACGTAAGCTATTTTCAGAAGAAATCTTGTACTTGTGCACAAAAAATGTAAGATTTGTGGGTCATTGTCAACAGCAAAAGCATTAAATCGGTTTTATTAAAATTTTTCGTGACTTTATTTAATTTATTTATAGAATTTATAGTAAATAGTTTTTCTTATGCGGGGAATAAATAATTAAGAAACTGTAGTATATTTACAAAACAAAGAAATATTGAAAGAATCTATTTCAACCAGTTATCACTGTACAAATTCTTTTTCTTCTTCTTCTTCTTCTTCTTCTTCTTCCTCTTTTATTATAGGTCGTAGAACTGTTTGTTTGTCAAGCCTCTTGGGATCTCGATGACCATTTTTTGGTTGTTTTCCTTTTGGTCGTGTAGTTTAAGGGCTGTTTGACATGCATACCTTTACGAGTCGTTCTTTTGGCATTCTTGTCACGTAATCTTTCCACTTTTTCCCCATCTCACGATATCTTTCACATTGCATTGTTCTCTGATTGTGTTGTTGTTTATTTTATCTATCAGTCTTTTGTTTGTTATCATTCTTAATATTTTCATCTCATTTACTCGTAGGATTCGTTTTGTTTCTTTTGTATCGGATCTTGTTTCTATATTATAAACCAGGATTGTCCATATATAGGTTTCATTTATTCTTGATTTTCTCTTGATGTTTATGTCTTTATTCTTCTATATAACGTTTTTTAGTGTGCCTCCTATTATTGCTGCCTTGTTGGCTTGTCTTTGTACTTCCCTGGTGACGTCTCCTTAATTCGTAACTTGTACTCTAAGATAGTCAAATTGCATTACCTGTTTGATTAGTTTATCTTCCAACACTAGTTCACAACATAGGGATTCCTTTGAGAATGTTATGCATTTACTTTTGTCTATGCTTATAACCATGTTGTATTGTGCTACTCTGGAAAGTAATTTATAAATGTTATACTAAATTTTCATATAAGACCAGCCATGAAAACAAGATCTTGTTAATCTATATAAAGTTACCAAAACTGCTAATAAAACTTTATAAAATCGGCCACTTTGCAGTTTGAATTGAATTATTTAGCTGGATCTACTACACGAAGGAGATCTAAAAAGGAGAGAAGCATCCTAAACTTGTAACAATCACTTTGTAAGCTCGTTACATAATTGTTTGGTTAACCCTTCTGTTGTGTGATCTAAAGTTTTTTATAGTTTCGTCTCTTGTTGAAGAAGATTCTTGGTAGTTTTTAATTGAAGTTGCATGGATAGCGATGGTTATCTTTTATTAATAATAAGGAGGACACAAGGTATAAATGTTTTATTTTATTTAATTTCTTATTGTAGAGAAATGGAATTTTATTCAGGTGTCTTTCGGTACAGCTGCATAATTACTATGTTCTTAGATCCGGTTAGCAGATGTAAATGGTTCTTCGCTCATCTTAATTTATGATTGATTAGTTGCAGCTTATTATTGTTCTTATTATCAAATTTTAAATTTTTCAATTGCACCTTTTCTGTGAATTTTTGAATATGTAGGCAGGTGGTACTGGGCGATGTTAATTTCCTTTTTGCCTTTCTAATTCGCTGAAGTTATCTCTGATACAGATGAACTTTGTCTATATTGGTAACTATTTGATTGTCATGATTGTCATGATTGGGATGTGAATCGAATTAGGAAATTTTGTTGTACTAGTTTATTTCTTGTACACTGCTGGATTCTTATTTAATGCTTTGATTAGTAAATTATAATTATTTGTCACGGTTTTTTAAAGATGTTTTGTAAATTCCTAGTTATAAATGATTGGTTTCTACTTTAACAAAATCTTTGTTAATTCTTCTCTTTAATAGGAAATTAAATATTTTTAAGTTGCGACAGTTCATTGGGCAATTTAGTTCCAATTTTTTTCAGTTTTGAATAAGGACTTTTGTGATTGGTTAACCGATTGGCGGTCGTATGGTGACTTCTTGCTTAGTCATAAGAGGGTCTTAATTATTGTAAGTATTCCCGTAATGCAAGGTCACGTTACAAACAAAATTATTTAATCATTTTTTTTGGCGAAAAAATTTGAGTCTTCTGCTTATTTTCTAGATTTTTTATTAAGAGTGAAAATTCAAAAACAGATACGCTTTAAGTAGGATTAAACTTGTATGTTACTAGCAAATAATAAAGCGATTTAAAGTGATGAAGGTAAGTTCATATACCACCCCACCTACTGTAATCGACGCGGGACAAAGTGCTGTTTGCTTGGAAATAAGTCAGGATTTGTAAAATAGAGTTTATTGTGTTTTTTGACTGCAGATTACGTGCGTTAAAGTTAAACTTTAGAATTAACACGTAAGTGCAAAAGCATCTAATAATTTTATCTCGATTTTGGCTATATAGTTAATTGCGCGATTCCCTCGTTCTGACGTGACAGCGCGATTGATGCTTTTATATCTGTCTGAATTACACCAGTGTAGGCAGAAATGTTTACCAAGTTATTGTACAAGGCTGCGCAGAATGACAGTGATAGCTTAAAAATTTTGTTACAGGAACAATCTTGGCTGATTCTTATGTAATTTTGCCCGCTGAATCTAAATATGTCATCACAATTTGTTCATCATCCACCATTTGTCTGTAATTGTTTGTTTTTACCACAAATTAACATATTCTGTCCGTTATATTTATTTTTTTTTTGAATTTCTAATTTCTGGAGCCGCTTTAAACCACAATACGTCTTTAATCACGCATTTGTATTCATCAAATAACGAATTGGTTTGGATAGATTTGATTTCGGGGCTAATCGGACGCCTTGGATGCCTTGAAGTCTAGTTCCTAAGAATTTATTTTCTACCAAAATTCGAAAGCGTCTTCAATTAGAGATCTCAACCTGCCGGTTGTCGAAACATCCAGAAGTCCCGCCGAAAAGAAAGTAAATGGGATACCATCGAATTTAAGATTTTAAGTCAGGTGGAAATCTTCCCCCGCAGTTATTCAACGGTTAATTAAATTTACAACTTATTGATGAAGACCAAAACCATCTAGAAACGTGACTTATAGTCACAAAACATGCCATACCAAAATTATAAAAATCGATCAAAGCCTACTATTTTTATACGCAAAATTAATCTTTTTTCAAAAAACCTTCACGTCTTTTATCAACTTAACAAGACGATTTTGGATATAGGTAAGTTGAGTTAAATCTTCTTCTTTTTATCCCAGAAGTCTGCAGTTAAGCTATGTCTCAGCCTTTTGGAGACACCCTGTATATTTGTTTAGGTCTTGGGAGAGAACAGGTATTGTTATCTCCGGTTCTTTTGGTTCAAATTATACATACCCTCTGTCAGATCTGATTTAAAATTTAGTAAAATCAAGAACCGTTTTTATACAAGGTGCGGCATTCGTTGATTGTAATTGTTGGATCTTAGTGTTACTGATATGTATTATAGAACATATCAAATTGTTGTTGATGTTAAAAGTTTGTTGGGGTTTGTTTTTGTTAGTTTTACTTATAGTTGTGACTTTTAAGCTTTTTTTTTAAATATTTATCCTTGTTGAATCTTTATGGTGGTTAGTTGTTCCTTTGGAACTGCCACAATGTAGGAATCAAATAAATTTTTCTATTGTCGTTTTGTGTTTCATTGCGAGCATTACCTCTTTCTTATCCACCCCAAGACCACCAATTGAGCTTTAGCTGGACTAAAACCCAAGAGTTCCTAGCTTTAGATATCAAAAAGAAAATGTAACGCAAGGTATCGTTACAACCTGTACTGCACAATACTACGGATCTTCCTATACCATCCCCACTAGATTCATGAACTCTGCATCCTCAGGAGGAGCCACTAGATAACTTTGAGGACTAAGAAAGCAGAGAAACAAACCCTGACTTTGTTGACATGTACGAAGAGTCTCATAAAATTGACCAGTCTGACTTAAATCAGGCTTAGCTCAGCTTCAAGGCTCGGAGAATGGAATTTATTAGACAACGGGACAAGAATATGCACGTTGCGTAGTTGGCAGCAAGAACTGCAGCATTTAATTTTAAAACTAGATGATTTAAACTTTACTAAAAAACACTGCGACAGTATCACAATTTAAAAGAGTCCAGACTCTTTATAGACTGCTCGAAAACGAGCTTTAAAGCTGTTCTCTTTTATAATTCAAATGAAAGTCCTCCTATTCTCATTGATCATGCTTGTCCACATGAAGGAATATTACGAGAATATGAAGCTAGTACTGGAAAAAACAGAGTACCAAATATTTCACTGACGAATTTGTGCGGATTTGAAGATTTTTACAGTTGGGGTACACAAAAGTTTTCTGTATGAGTGGGATAGTAGGGACAAGAAAAATCATTATATTAGATATCAATGGCCAAAAAGAAGTAGCCTTACTCTTGGAATTAAGAATGTCATTTGTGAGCCTAGTGTTAACTCAGAAACAATTCTACTGTACCTCTTCACATTAAGTTGGAATTGATGAAAAACGTCGTAAAGGCGATGAACAAAGATGGAAAAGGTTTCCTGTATTTAAAAAACAAACTTCACAGAATAAGCAAAGCTTAAATTAAAGAAGAAATATTTGTGGGGCCCCAAATCAAGGAATTGACGAAAGATGCCAGTTTGACAATACCTTAGATGAAAAAAACACTTGCTTGGCATTCCTTCAAAACTATCGTGACAAACTGCTTTTGGAAGTCTGGAATACAAAAGCTGAAAACTATAAACAGCTGGTTGATGAACTGCTGCAAAATTACAAATACTTGGAAGCAAATATGTTCTTTTTTAGTCCATGTAATATTCAAAAAATTCAATTTTTTATGAGTGTTGTTGCTCAAAACTCCGCTGTCTTTGACTTTGAGCTACCGCAAGCATCTTTTTATCCTTGTAGAGTTTTTGCGGCCACTTTTTTTAGTTTATACCTTTACAGTGTTTTACACTTATTTTTTTCATTTCATTTTGCAAACTTTATTTGAAAGTAATGCAGAACAAGGCATTTTTTGCATTTTGGAAAAGCTTAGGAATAAGGTTAAAATAGATAATCTATTTATTTTGCTCAAACTGTTATTAATATCTTGAGATGGGGAATACAGAGAATTCAAAGATTAGAAGGTGTATCCACCACGTAGTTAAAAATTAAATAAAAAATGAAACCAGGAGAAGTAGTAGACTGTTACAGTGTAAATAATGTACAAATAAGATAAAACATTTAGCCTGTATCGTTATCGAATTAACCACAAAACCGGGTTGGCATAGAAGGTATCGGTCTGAGATATAAAGCAAAGAAACCGTTGAGACCCACAATTGAATTGAGCCCATAAAACATAAAATAAGGACTCTAAATAACTTCCAAAGAGAGGTCGGATATTTTACTCCACAATAGTACTAATCAAAATCAAAAAAACAATTAATTTTAGAAAAGTTTTAATTATTTTAGGTGAGAACTAGTAGTGTGTGTTCTATATATAAACTAATTACACCTGTTTATACTAAACAAAACATATTTTTGTGGGAATTTTTGTTAAATTATTGTCCATATGTATTTGAAACCTAGGAGGTAGTAAATGTGTGTAGCTTTTGGACATCAAAGCCTTTTAAGCTTTTTTTGTTTTTTTCCACATATTTTTTTTAAATATTAGACGTCCTAGTTTTTTAATAATTGCTTTATGCATATTTTACATTTTACCATTACTGCACAAGCTGGCTCTTTCACTGAAAGTCTTTACTTACACAAAAACGCTTTTTGTAGTTTGTATGGCATACCAACTCCCACAGTGTAACAATTATTTTATTTTAAATTAAATTGCTGCATTTCGTTGTGAATACATTTACAGTTCTTCGCTTTTCTATGCAGAATTCCATGACAGAGGTCGCACGTAAAACATATAAATAACACTAAAAAAGCATTTCAAAATGTTCAATACTAAGCGCCATTTTAGCATTTACATGCAGGTTACCTTTTTATTTCGTGCGTTTCTCAACAATCGTTTAAAGTCCAGTTAATTACAATGAAAGCTTCGTTAGTAGTGAATTCTAACATCTGATTTTCATGTCAAGCTCGTTTTCTAATAGTTCCTTGATATCTTCGACAATTCGATAATTAAATTCTTTAACTAACCTGAAGTCCGACACAGCCAATAAATTTCTGAATTAGAAAGGATAATTTGCATTTGGGCTGTCTTAAGGGTTCATCTTTGTACCCAGGAATCATTCAAGCATGACAAATTCTATTTTGGGCGACGAAGATAGGCTAAAATGTGTATGCAAAGTACGGTTTGCTAGTTAAGTGACGCGGTCAAGAGGTTTGATTACCAACCTGCCAAAGACCAAACGACGGAATGTAGAACGGCAAGGTCGAGAAATCAATTTAAACTTCTCTCGTTTTATTGTGTTGGTATGGAAGCGGCCTGATCTGAATCCCTTGACCGGGTTACGTGTAAACGAGGGTACGATTTTGTCTCTTCCCATTAGCGGTCGTACTAATTTGAAACTTGTCGTTAGTTACAGTCGTTACTATCAGCGCAATGATTTGTTAGTTTTAAACGCGATTAATTTAATAAAATAATTGGTGACAAGAATAATATAGGTCGGTAATAAAATTATACTTTACGATTAATGCGGATTATGTTGATTTTCAAAGGGTTGTAAACATTCCCCCTGGTATTATTTAGGGTAGTGGGATTGATGACATGTATAATACGATGAAGTTCTGAAATTTACTCGTTTGTCTATGTATTCATTACATGGACTTGTCTGCGTTAATTGAAAGTTGTCGCTTCAGCTTTGAACTTTTTGGACATATTTGAATGAAATTGTCAAACTAATTAAAAGTATATCTAATGGATAATTTAAAACACTTCGTTGCATTTTATTAAAGAAGATTAAAGTTAATTATTTCCTCCCATAATTGTACGACTGCAGTTAAGCGTTTAATTTAATTTACGTATCTAAGGCATTTTAATTTTATTGTGCCTTTAGATACTTCCTGGATACTTCTCTTGTTACACGTTTCTACTAAAGCCTTACTAAGTGTCTGAATAAAATAAATCACCAACACGAAATGTTTCACAAATCTTCTAGAAATAATACAGTGTTCAAAGTATGCAAATTGCACGTTCCTACAAGTCATTTCCAATAAACGGTACCTTCCATGTATGTACGTAGCTGCATATATAGAAGTGCAGTACTTTTTGTGAATATATTAATCTTAAACACGGAATATTGTGTGATAACTCTACATACGAGTATGAGAAATACTGATTGTTTTTATTTGATCGTGACAACTTGAAATCTGCTTTCATGTACTTTGGACATTATACAATGCAGTCATGAATAATAAGTTTGCAATTTTTAGCTTTTACATAAACAACAAATTGTTTATTGATTAGTTTTAAGGTTTTTATTTACGTATTTTTCAAGGATATTGGTTGTCACAACTTGTACAAAGTACATTTTACCGTTTTACAAAGAATCTTCAAAATTCAATAGTAGCCCATATGCCGTTGCTAGGGATAAAACCTTCTTTTCAGATAAATCCATCAGCAGCTTTGTATTAGTTCAATACAACTTCAGCCCTCATCATATCTTCATACATATATAAAATCAAAACAACTGATTTATTGCTTGCACTACATTCTTTTAACAAAAGTTTTTCAAATTAAAAAAAAATTAAAAACACGTCTAGAAGTAGGTATAAAAACCAGGAAATATTTTGTTTATGAAATTTTAAAACATTAATAAAGTTAAATTTTGAAAGAGAAACATTTATTTAAAATTGTCTCAGTTTATTATGAAATTTTTGGTGATGAAAAATGTATTAGACGGTTATTAGAAAATCTTGACATGCATGCGGATATTACACCCATATTAAATTTCTTTGCGACCGCCGGTCATTCCATCGCCATTTCATTACGCTGCTGATTCAAGATTAAACGAAATAAAAATTCCAGTGCCTTCATTTTTAATTATCAAATCCTCATATTATTTCGTATTATTCTTCCTAACGAACACTTAAGCATTTTTATAGATATGTCACGATAAAGAGGCATTTACGGACTGCTCTGGCTCGAATTAAAACATATGAGTTTAAAATGTATAATATTTAGTGGCGAAGGGTTAATGTAAACGTTGTAATCGGCGATTACAGTTGAGAAAAAGAGAAAATACTTTTTTTAAACTAAAGGAGGGAAAAATAATATTCTATATCTAATATTAAAGAAAACTAGACTTTAGTATATTTATATAAAAGCAAATCATTTAAATTTGCCCACTGCAGAGACAGCATGCTTGCTGGTTGAGACTTAAGCCCGTGTAATCGCTAACTTTACACTGATTACGTGCGCTTGAATCTGCCTATAATAGCACATGCGCACTGATCTATAGAGTGCGGATTTTTAAGCATAAAAAAACAATAAAAAATTTCTTTAAAAAGCGTAAAAATTCAAGAAAAAAAGCTTAAAAACTAGCACAAAAATTAAAAATAAGTTTAAAATATGCAGGAAAAAAAATAAACTTTCAAGTTTTAGGTCTTATTATACAAAATTTTATTATAAAAAAACAAAAAATGAATTGTTATTAGAAACTTTGAACTCTAAAATCCTTAATTATTATGCACTTTTCTAAATTCTCCATAAGGAAATTTCTTTTTTTATCAGTTAGGGTGTCTCTGTAAAAAGAAAATAGTCTTTCAATGTCAACACTAGTACTCGGTGCATATTTAAATTTTGCAAGTAACGATGGTTCCAAGTCGAAGTTATTGACTATTTCGCCTGATAAAAAACTTGCAATGGTCTTTAATCTTGCTAAACCTTCGTTTTTAGCCAGCACGTTCTCAAATTTGGCAAATATTGTTTTTCCTACATCACCACCCACTTTTCCCAACTTTATTTTAAACTCTTGTACAATATGAATTGCTTCTGTTAGCTCACTTCCTTGTGTTTCAAGTTTGGTGATAGTTTCACTGATGAACTCGTAATTTGCTTTGATGAATGCAAGGTTTGTTGTAATTCCGGATTTTGTAAAATATTTTGGCAGTCTTCAACTGATTGGGATGCATCTTCCGAAGATTCTAACAAAATTTCTTTGAAGCTGGTGAAGTTAACTGCATAATACACAGCCGCATCCAACCATGTTCCTCATCTAGTAATGACTGGTTGTGGTGGAAGCGGGATATTAGGCAGTTTTTCTTTAAATCGTTGTGCCCTCAATGGTGCTTTTAAAAAACACTTTTTGCCATTTTTAATTAACTCGTTAACTAGAGGAAATTCGGACCTCACAGTTTCTGCAACTCGGTTTAATCCGTGAGCTATGCAAGTAAAGTGTGTGAGATTACTATACAAAACTTTTAAATTAATACCTGCTTTTAGCATATATATGCAGCCGCATCCGTTACCATTAACAGAATTTTTTCAGTTGGGACTGCATTAGGAAGAAAAAAGTTTGCAAGTCCCTCGTTAATAAATCTGGTTATGGTGCTGCTGTTGGTTTTATCTAGTTCTTTCAAATACATTAAAAATGGCCTGGTTGGAGTAGCTTCATGTAATATACCGATAATGAGACCAGCCACATACCTACCGCACTCATCGGTGGTTTCATCGACAGAAAACCAGATATAATGGTCTGTAATTATATTTTTAATTTCATGAAGGACTGTTTTATAAACTGTATCTAAATAGTTTTTTCGTAGAGTGCTTTCGGACGGTATCGATCTCTTATAATATGTTTCTAAGAATTTTCGAAATGCAGAATTGTCTAATTTTCTGAAAGGAATATTTGCCGATATCAGAGTATTGCAAAAATCAAAATAAAAAGTTTTTTCTTCAGATCGAGTAGAAGATCCAGAGGCAACTACTTCTGAAATAGTTTGTTGTTTCAGCTTATTTTCATTTTCCGCTTTTCGTACATTTTCCTTGTGAATAGCGGTCTTCGTATGTTGTATTACATTATACTTTTTGTCACACTGGATCTATTAAAACGAGCATTAAAGAATAATCTATTTAAAATCTAATCTACTCCTTACCGTTTTAACACATACTCTGCAAAATAGTCTACTAAGACAAACGATTATTTTAGTCTGTTTTGCACTGTACTAACGGAAAAGGTTAGTAATTTTTAGTATCGTCATCATATCAAAGATAAGTAAGTTTTATAAAAATGCATGTAAATTGTGCAGGTAATCTTAGGAATCATTTTTACTTTTTAGTTTAAAACTTATAGAAATTAATGCAACCGTGTCTGCAGAAATACCTATCAATAATGGCTGCAATTGCACTCTTGAAGATTTATTAAAACGGCCTTTTGGTATTCGAAGTTTTGTTTAAAAACAAGATATAATAAGGGAAAATCCACCCCCGACTATCTGAGTTAATTATTACGCAAACTAAAGATCGGCAAAACTCATACGTTCGTCATTTTAAGATAACCTGGTATTTCGAGATTTCTCGGTTGTGTGGTTGCAAACACGCAAAAGAATTATATTGTTAGCCCTGCGTTTTGTTTTTAATGGAAAAAAATATATTTTCTTGGATAAAATATAGTATAGCTAAAATGAATAATTTTGGAAATTTACAAAAACGACATGAACCCTCCTCAACACATGTAGCAGCTTTGGTGTCTTTAATAACATTTGGTAAAACCCGTATAGATTGTTGTCTGAGTCAAGCTTTTAAAGAAAGTGTAGATAAATTTAATGAAAACGTCAAAAAGAACAGACACATAGTAAGTCGCTTGATCGATGCTGTTTGCTATTTGGGAATAAAGGACTTGCGTTAGGGGGCATGATAAATCAGCAGATTCTCACAATAGAGTTAATTATGTAGTGCTTTTGTATTTGTTGGCTCAGCAAGATGAGAAATTATATAATCATCTGCAAACATCAACAGTTTTTTCGGGTACGTCCAGTGATATTCAGAATGATCCGATTAAAGCAATAAGCTCTTTGATGATAGAAGCAATCAGGAAGGAAATAACTTCCTTCCCTTCTATTATCATGGACGAAACTACAGATATATCCAACAAATCACAGTTGTCAACAGTTTGTCGTTACATTACCACTGATGGCGAAGTCCAAGAAAGATTTTTAAAATTTGATAAAATAATCGACGATCGTACAGTTCCTCGATTGGCAAAACATGTTTTCGATTGCATTGATGAATTTAGTTTTGGGGAAAAACTCGTTACTCAAACGTATGATGGTGAACATAATGAACTACAAAAGCTTATAAAAGATAAGTATAATCAGGCTCTTTTTGTCCATTGTTATGTCCACAAGTTAAATTTAGTATTGAAGCAATCGGTTGAGCACATTCTTCTTTCAAACAATATCGGATTTTGCTACATTTTTTCGAAATTTTCCAAGAGAGTCAACGCTTTTGAAACATTGGTTCAGCGACGTTTTCCTAAAGCAGCAACCACAAGGTGGAAGTATAATAGTAGATTGGTTGAAGTTGTTTCTGCTGTCCAAAATGATCTTGACGAATTAATTAGGTCAATGATGGAAAATCACGGGCTTGTGCAAGAGGATTCTATCACGCCTTAAATGAATTTAATTTTATTTTTTGCTAAACCAATTTTTTGTGATGCTTCCAAAATCCGATATACTTTATGATGTTTTACAAAAAAAGATATTTGATATTAATTATTGCTCAAAGAGAATAGAAGACTTTACTTCATTCCTAGATGGATTAAGAAATAACTTTGAAATGTTCTGGAACAAAATGGAATTCATAACTCAAGGAAATTTCCAGAGGCGGCAGCAGGAACAGCAAATATCTAAGAATTCAAGGAGCAATGTTTGTGCTTTTTAGGAGAAAAAGCAACGTATTACTTAAGTGTCTAGTGACAAAGAAGCATCATATCGTAGACTGTATTTTGAAATACTAGACACTCTTAAGCGACACATTACTGATAAATTGTGTGACATAAACCAATTAAGCTTTATATCACTACTTAACTATGAAAAATACAGTGATTTTGCTGTAGACTTTCGAGAAAGAAAAATTGTTAAAGTTCTACGGTCGTCATTTTGAATTCGCAAAGTTGAAAGCAGAATTGTTGATAGTTTATACATCGGCAGAATTTTCAAATTTGCCAGTTTTCCAACTAATCAAATGTTTGCAAACTAGCGACCTGTATGTAGCTATGCCAGAGGTGGCAAAACTTGCCAAATTAATTTTAACTATGCCAACAACAAGTTTTTCGATTGAAACTATATTTTCCGGCCTCAAGGAAATTAAAACATACTTAAGAAGCACACAATCTCAAGAGAGGTTAACTGAATTATCGATGGCGTCAATAGAGAGAAAGCTGTTGAAGCAGCTTTAAAGCGTACTGACTTTCTATAATAAAATTATAGACATATTTTCTAAGAAATGTAGGCGTACAGAGCTTTTTTATAAGTAAACAACAAATAAAGATATGTGTTTTACTTTAATTAATTAGGTTTTATTTTAATTTTGTACATCTAGACATCTGATAACCCTAACGATTACAGTAGTGAGAACCTCACGCCACGCCACTGATAATAGTAAAAAGGGATAAGCATATAGACAGTATGCATTACAAAAGATTCCAAGCAAGATGATTTCTTATAGGGCTATCGTTTGTGTTATTAATTCATTTGTTACATTAAATTAATATTAGCAAGTATGAAAAAATAAGCTAGGAAGTTAGTTGGTCCGTGATAAAGAATTAAAGATGTTTTTCTGTTTGAAGTATTAAAGCTGCAATACCACATATAATTTTTCTTTTTCAAGTTTTTTCTTGTCTTTTCGAAATATAATAGGAAAATTTTTTTAAAATGAAGAAATTTGTTTCCTATCACTTTATGAAAGATTAATTATCTTTTAAATCGTAGTACACTTGTCAAGCATCTTAATATTTTTTTTCCAAAAACAATTGTCCTGAAGGACGGCCACCTACAACAATTTATAATATCTGACTTATCAGATCTACGGCATTGTTTGTCTTTCTATTCTATCATTTATGTAAAAGATTAATATATGAGAAAAATTTATGCAGTAATGCATCTTGTTGAAATAAAAAACCAATTTTACATAATTTTCAAACTGTTACTTTATGAAAGTAGTACACGTATATTAGGATGGAACTTAACCGTATGGTGAAAATAAAACTTTTTTGTTTTGATGTGTAATAGTTAAATTTGTTTTCCTTTTTGGATGCCTAAACTACCAGTAAAAAACTTTTATGTTAATTCATTTGTTTTCCAGTGCCGCACGGACGTTAAAGTTTTACAATTTAAATATAAAATAACGAAAAGTAATAACGCAACTCTTAGCTCATATTTGCTTATATTTAGCAAAAGTCACTACGAGGAGGTGGCTGCGTATGACTTCCACCCTCCCTCCAGCCCTTTATTATATCAGCTATTCAACCTACGGGTTCATAGTCCTTTTTAGTATTAAACTTTGGCATAACATTACGAGAATTCACCCTCCCCAAGATAAAACTATCTCTAGCTTCAGATCCAGACACGTCTGATGCGGCTTCCATGACAATCTTGACGCACCTTTCCACTGCCTGAGTATGACAAGGAAAACATGGAAAACCTGGTGTTTCTCCGATTTGTATCATATTTTTACTTATTTGTCAGTTAAGTCCTACAAGACAAAAGGTTCCGTCAGTTTACAATTATTTTAATTTATTACGAGGGCGGTTCAGTAAGTACCCGTGTTTGACGACAGAAGGCGTTCCTGAGGGAAGTTGGTGTTATCATCGTGTGCTGCCATCTATCAAACGACGGTACAACAAATTGCAGACTGATTGATAGGTTAGTTTGGATTTGACAGCCATTTGAGTAA
>VTPC01007961.1:31102-53371 GCA_011009095.1 Ignelater luminosus
CCACATATTCTTCCTTAATGATTTTTTGATATACTCTTTTTCCATTTGCTTCAGTTCTAATGATGTTATCTTTTCTGCCGTCGAAATACAAGTCTTCTAAAATTAACTCATGTCGTCTTTCGTGCTGTTTCAAATTCTTTCTTTGCTTTCTTCCTTGTCTTCTTAAAGCTATTTTGCCAATTACTTTTTCTTAATTTTTATCAGAAATCAGACACATGTCTTAAGGTGACGTTTGCAATAATAGTTGCTGTTCTGTCTAATATTCCTGTTCTTTCAACTGCCAAGGTAAGTGCAGGTAGATGAAATCTTTGAGCTCATTTTTTTTCAGTGCCGTTGCTAGTTGAGGTAGATGGTTGATTGTCAAATTTTATGTTTTTCATAATATAAACTTATTGATAATTTTAAAATAGCTTAAATAGAATTATTGGTTTTTTACATTTTTTTGATATTCAGAAGCTTTGCGGCACCGGTAAATATTATTTGAAATTCGTTTTTAAGTTCCACCCTAATGCATATATTATAGCGAAAAGCATCAGTTCAATAAATCAGACTTGCATTGACTGGAATGTATTATTTATGTAAACCTAAATAAAAACCCTAGTAAACAACAGAAAGAATAAAAAAGATATTCAAATAAAACTAGACAATAAAACAACAAATTTACTTACTTTTGTACGTAAATAAAAATCTAACCATATACAAAATTAATGTAGAATTATATAATATAAAAACAGTATCAAAGTTACCCATGGTATTTTTTCATAACTACCTGTGGTTTCTGTTTTTTTTTTTTGGTGGACCACTTCAATTGTTGAGTAGTACATATCTGCAAAACATCTAAAAACAATTTAACCAATAATTGGATTTATTGTATAGACTTCGAAATTTGCAACGAACTACATCTTTAGCAAACCAGCAAATGAATTAAAAAACTACTTCTTATATCTTTGCCCATATTTATAACTTCGTGTTTAACACATGACTTTCTTTGTTATTTTAATGCCATTTTAAGCAATTCTTAGTGGTGTAACAAAGTTACTAGAAATTTAATTATTTAAGTGCTGGTCACATTCTCCAATATCATTGAACTTGCACGACGCAGGCCCTGGAAACATATGGCGGTTAAACTCATTTAGGAATCAATAAAAATATTTCCAAATAGGAAATACAAAAGTTGTTCTCAACTTATGTCGGGATACTACGTATGTATCATAAATAAAGGACAGAAATGTTTGGGCGTCGTTATTAGATGACGCCTTAGTATTTTCATGCTGTTAAATGTTATCCTTGATTAGTATATAACCAGTATAAAGTGGACAAGCATTGGCCACCTGCTTACCCTAATTCCCACTTACAAAACATTCGTCCGCCCCGTGCTGGATTATCGTTCCATCTGTCTCGGAGCTGCTGCGCCCAGACTCGTGGAATCGTTTCGGGATAAGGGGAAGACCATGTGTCGGAGGTTGCTTTGACTGGATCGCTTCTACCTTTCCGGGAACGTTTGCGAGCTAGTCGGAATACCTCCCATAGACGCCAGACTCGACCTTCTGCGGGGCGGCTTCGTGAAGAGGGCCATCGAGCAGAACCGAACCGCAGCTCTTGATACCCTGAGAACCCCACTCGGTCACTTTCCTGGAAGAAGTTCAAACACCCCACATCCGTTCTCCTAGCCCAAGACCCGGAGCTCCCCGAAGACCTTCAAGACATTTTGGAGGACACACCCCTGACAACCAGGTAACCCATCCACCGAACCCTTAAACATCCTTAACCCTTCATACCTTTCCCTTCCCGCAGCAACTCTGCTTTTTGTTTCAGATTCCAGTAAGATCCAGGAGGCCAAGAACAGGCCGAGGGCCAAGTCTGATTTCTGCACTCCATTTATTGTGGCGGATTTTGACGCTAAGTCTACTAGTTTATTTCCACGGATACCATAATGGCTGAAGACCCACAAGAATTTTATGTTATGAAGTTTAAGTTTACCTAATTTGATGTTAATATTTATGGGCACCATGTCATTTTGTCTTCTGAACGGAAATATTCACGATATAATTTTCGTGGTGTGTTTTTCTTACAGTATTCTGCTAAGTCGAAAAATATTTTTACTGGAGTATTTACTAGTAGACACTTATTAGGTTTTTCAAGTTTTACTTCGTGCTTCAATATTTCATGATCAACGTTTGATTCTTCTAGAATTTTTTTTATTTTAATAGGTAGGGGTTTATATCTACCGTTAATATCATTAAACATGTTAGTGTACCTTAGATAAAGGATTAAGTTATAATTAGAATGTTCTCGGTTTGTGCAGATGCTAGCGCGATAGTTCAGTATTTCTACAGTTCTTTCCAGTGCTAATGGTAGTTGGTTCGATTCAACATAGATGCTGTTAACGGGACTATTTTTATAAGCATCAGTTGCAAGTCTTAAGGCTTGGTGTTGTAGGCAGTTTAATTTACTTAAAAGTCTAGTTTTGGCAGATTGGTATACAACACATCAATAGTTTATTTTGGGCTTTATTACTCAGTTGTAGTAGTGTAGTAGAGTTTTGCGGTCTGCTCCATATCTTTTGGCATAGATAGTTTTCATGATCTTGATGTGTTGTAAACAGCCAGCTTTAATGTTTTCAATATGCTGTCGCTATGTATTTTCTACATCAAAGGTCTCCCTAAGAAACGTATAGTATTTGTTTGCTGGATTCTTCGCCTAATACTAAATTTAATTAGTGACTTTTTTTGTCGAAGATCGTATATTTCGTTTTTTTCCATTTTCTTCTGACCACTTCTCTAATGAATTTAACGTTGTTTGTAGCCTTTCTTGGACTATGTCGATTTCTTTGGATCTAATATAGATACAGGGAGAGTTATAATTTAGCAATGCTATTAATTGCTGCATTATATAATATGACACTAAGAACTGCCCTTTGAGGTACACTATTTTCAATGGTTTTAGTGGTAGACACAATATTCTTGATTTTGACTTGTATTGTTCTGTCTGTAAGAAAGTTTTCAATGAATTGTATCACCTCACCATTTATCCCTCATTCTGTCAAAGTTTGTACAGAGTCGAAAGCATTTTTAATACCTAAAAACATTGCAGCTACTTGTTCTTTGCATGCTACGGCATATTTAATTCTTGTATTGACGGTGACTGTGTTGTCAACAACCGAGCGTCGGAGACGAAATCCTGCTTGATACGGGTGCAGGAAGTTGTTGTGCTTTATAATCTTTGATAAACGATTTGCTACTAATCTTTCCATAAGCTTCATTAGATTATTAGTAAGCGAAATTGATCTGTAACTTGACACTGCATATTTGTTTTTATTAGGCTTCTTTATTGGAAATATAGTTGCAATTTTCCATATGGCGAGAATGTAAACTTGAGCCCATTCATTGTTATTATTATTCGTTGTAATATTTAAGAGCAATTGCAAAGTATCTATTGGTAGGTGTTGTATAATTTTTTTATGTACATGTTTGGAGCCTGGGGTACTTTGATTTTTTAATGTTTTTATTTGTTAAATTAATTCATCTACGTAGTATATAAGGGCTATTGTAATGTTCATCGTTTTGTCTTAAGGTGGTCTGTTTTGAAAAGGTGCTATTTATAAAATGAATTGTAACTGTAACTTTTTCCTTGTAATATTCTACAAATGTTTGACATACTTCTTTTTGATCTGTTATTGGTTTATTGTTAGTGACAATAGTGTTGATGTTAGTAAACTGTCGGGAATTATCCAATTTCCTAATTTTGCGTCATACTAGTTCAATGGGTGTAGAACTATTGATGAAAGATAAAAATTTTTCTTTCGATGTTTTAATTAATCTTCTAGCTTCTGCTCTAGCTGTAGTTGTATTTTACAAGACCTTCTTGGCATTTTGTTCTTCTGAACTTATTGAACTTTTTCTTTCTTTGAGTTATGGAGTCTTTAATTTCCTTTGTCCGCCAATAATTTGTTTTAGAGCTGCGTTTTACAGAAATATATTGCTTGATCTGCAGCGGAATTGATAATTCTGTAGAGAGTTTCTATCATAGTATCTATTTTGGGAGGTGAATGCTGCTCTTCTAGATTTTTGGGTTTTGCTAGGTCATAGAACTGGTCCCAGTTTGCCTTTGGAATATTCCATTTAATTGCATTTGGCTCTAATACATTGTGTTTTAGCTAATATACTTAGCTTGATAGGAAAGTGATTACTAAAACACAGATTTTTAGTTACTTCCCACAGTGTTTTTGACGTTAACGAGGTACTTGAGATTGTTAAATCTATGTTAGATAACTCTTCTGTGGCCAAGGACATATGCGTTGATTTTTCAGTGTTACATAATGATATGTCTAAGTTTTCCGCAAGTATTTGTTCTATAATGTTTTCTCTTGCGTAGTTTTATTACTTCCACAAGTTCCATTGTGTGCATTGAAGTCGGCCATTATTATGAAAGCATGTTGCATTTGATCTATTATATTTTGTATGTCAGATTCTGTAATTGTCGCATATGGTCTGGAGTATACATATTGCATATTATGATAAGTAAAAAGGATTTTAAGTGTACTTTGACAGCAACTACTTGCAGATTGGTTTGAATATATAGGGGTTCCATGCAAATATCATCATGTACTAATGTTAAGACTCCTCCAGAAGCTTGTTGCCCAAGTAAATAGTCATATCGGTGACTTATGAATCCTTTTAGAGAAAAGTTTATATTTGGTGTGAGATGTGATTCTTGGATTCTGATTATAGATGATTTGTGGATTTTAAATAAATGTCATAATTCTTTATACTTAATTCCGTTACTGTTCCACTGACGTATCGGGTATATATCAGGTTGTTTATTAGTTAATCATCTGAAAGTTCAATAAATTGTGTATCGATGTTAGCTAATTGTTCATTATCTTTCAGTATTGATACGATCTTTGTAAGTCTGGTTTTAGTACCTCTGCCAGGTAGTTTGTGATAGAGAGACTGTAACATTGTGATTAGTCCCTTTGCGTCAGTAGTGTATTTTCTGGATAAGTCTATTACGTTTTTACTACCCTTTTTTTCTTCAATAAAATTTTGTAGTTCTTCATAGGTTAGGATAAAATCTTGAGGTTCTCTTTGCATAACTGCCCGCAATGGCTGCAGTCTCTATTTAATTGGGGATGGTTGAGTATTTGCCTTTTTTTCTCGGTTTTGGTTTTTCCGCAGCGGGGCTAAGCTTTTTTTGTGGGGAGGATTTCCTTGCAGGTGAGGATATTACTTGTACTTCTGCTTCTTCTTCGGTCCAGCTGGTTAATCCTTCATATGAGGATGCTAGACATTGACTGTTTTTTCGTATTTATCGAGTCGTTGTTTATTGTTTCAAATTGTGTACATCTGCAATCGTTGTGACAACTGTTCCTACATTTAGTGTTATTTCTTTGTCTGTACTGTTTATGTTTGTGAGAGTTAGTTTATTGATGTTATCAAAAGTCGGACAGGCTGTTGCTATATGTCCTTCTTTGTGGCATTTATAACAGGTGTTACTTATTGTTGGAAAAAACCTATAGCCATCTCCATCACAATTGATTATTATTGTGTTAGGAATAACTTCATTTTCTTCAAAGTGTGCATAGAACAGTTGATTAAAAAAGTGTATGTGCTCAAGGCCTTGTCTAGATAGATTTCAAATTTTTCAGAAATCAGTCAAATTACCCGCGCTCTACTGTAGACTGTAGACGGCCCCTCTCCTCATAGCGTCGTTATCCTTGCTGTGCTGTACTCCATACATTTCTAGGCAATCTTTAACCCAGAAAAAAATCCGGAGTTGGTAGCGTGGGCGGCTCGTAGAGCGGAGATCTAAAAATTCCAATCCAAACGGCAAACTCGATCTAGTAGTTATAAATAGAATCAAGATAGAGCGCCAGCCAAGGTTGACACCACACATGACACTGGTCAGCCTGTAGTATTCGCTTACACAGACGTCTGCTGGTGTTTACATGAATGAAAAAAGATGGAACAAGATTGGAATTTTGAATACGTGAACGGAGTAGAAGTCAGAGCCAAGTAGCGTTTGAAGCTTGATTTCAAAAATTCGTAGTAGACGGGAAGACGCTTACTAGCAAAATATCTAGTTAGGATGCCCTGAGAAATGTTGTTTGTCTAAACAATAAGAGCACGAAAAAGTTATTTTGTTTTTTAGAAACACACCAAACAGCTGTATGTGTTATGTCTTGCCCTCGCGGTCCACTCACAGAATCAACATTAAGAGCGCGAGCAGCTTAGAAGCGGCGGCTGTAGACGGGCTCCTTCCAAAAGGCTAGGAAATGGTACAGGCACCTTACCAACGTGTATTTAGTTTCTAGGCCCAACATCGAACATTGACAAAAATTAAAAAAGTGGGAGTTTTAATTTACAATAGTACAAGGTTAATGGACTATGACAATAGTAGGGTCGTCATATAATTTGACTTGCAAATGGTGGAAAGTATGATGATTGGCGTTATTGGCATGCTTGAGAATTTTTATTGCTTTGGTGGTTTTTCTGGTGTGAAGATAGTATTCAAATAAAAGACGAAAATTCAAATAATATCTTATGTTCCGTCTTATAATGCTCTGCAACTGCAGACGTACTCCGTTTGTAACCGATGACAGTGAGTAACACGAGTATGGTATGCTCTAGACTTATATGGGTGATAATGTTGGTAGTTTAGTAGGAGAAGGTAGTAGTAAGAGTTTGCAGATTAGTCTAAAGACAGTTTTGATTGTATGTTTCTAAAGCGTTTTCCTACGCAACCCGTCACCTCATAAATAAATATATGGTAAGAAAACCGTTTAGGCAGGTGCGAATATGTTTTAAGAAACCTCCCTTGAAAGAGAGTTAGGACGTTGTTTGATAACCATGCTTATGCCTTTTTTGTTATAGCCATTGTTAAGTTCGTAACGTTAACTTTTGCTTCGTTTCATTGAGTTGTGACAAGCCTCAACCTAGTGAGTATAAGTGGATTTTGTGTTTGCTTTTTTAGATTCTTTGGGAGATTTTTTTTATTTTCTTTAGCTGGTTCCTCGCACCTGAAACTTTGAGGATTTATTTCGCACGTCAGATTTGTTGCTGTGAAAGGTGACGACACCTCAAGATCACGTTTTATTTCCGATCGTATCGTCCGAAGGCGACGTAGGCTATTGATATCCGTTCAAGTGAATCTCTAGATGGTTCGTGAAGGATGGGGTTCTGTTGCAATTACTGCACATCTGGACCAACTGTTCTACTATCTTAACATAGTCGTCGTTAAAATTTAAATTTTAACAATTTTGTTTAAATCATTTAAATTTAATCTACTCCTTATAATTGCAGTTGTACTATTTAACGTCGCTTAAACGCATTCCAACGAAGTCGTCATTGGTTTAATTGGTTCTTTGAAATTTTTTTAGCAATTTTATTTCACATCAATAAAAGTAGAGAAAAAAAGAGGATTCAGGACGCGTGAGTTAAGAGGGGTACTTTGTTTCTTCTTTGAACTGTATGTTGCAGATTTTTTACGTTCCACATTTACAGCGTTGTAGAATCTGGATTTGCAGACCTTGTGGTAAGTGAGTGTTTTTCTTAATGGCCGTTTCTTAAGTTTGTGCTTTCAAAATTTGTTTTACCAAAGTATGATTCTAAATTTTCATCTTTTATAAAATTTTTATTTACAAAATGGATTTAAATATTTTAATTGTATTACATTTAGGGTGAACGAGTTATATGTCAAAAGTGTCAATGTCAGTGTTGGTGCCAGAAAAATTCATTTTCTACTAATACAGAAGTTTAATAAATTTTTTTTAGAACACCATTCAAACGGTCCTTTTCAGGACTTCGCCATTGCCTAAAATCCAAATCTTTTTATATTTGCAGTAATATAATATAAAATATCAAAGATGTCAAAATCAAAACAACAAAAAAACTTAGATGCTTTAATTTTCAAACAAGAAAACAATAGTACTGAAGATTTAAAAAAGACAATCAGAAAAATATTCAAAACGGAAATGAAAGTTATGGCAGATAATATCAAAATTCTAAGTAATGAAGTACATGAATGCAAAGAGTCAGCAGAATTTAATAATGAAATAATGGATAAGTGCAACATTACATTAAAAGAAATCAAAAAAGAATTAAAAAAATTAAGAGAAGAGAATCAAATTCTAAAAGAAAGAAATAAAAAACTGGAGAAAGAAATTAGAGAAATTAAAATATCTGTAGAGCAAGACAGACAATATTCCAGAAATAAGAATGCCATTATAATCGGTATTCCAGAAGCTTGTCAAGAGAACATTAATACACTTGTAAAACATTTAGGAAAAATTATGGATTTGGACATCACTGATAAAGATTTAGATATTGCACAAAGAATCAACACGCTTAATAAAAAAGAAAACAGACCAATAGTAGTGCAATTTACTAATAAAATGAAAAGAGATCAGTTAATAGAAAAATACAAATCCAGAAAACCAAAAGTAAACAATTTATTTCCTGAATTACATGCAACACCCATATATGTAAATGAACACCTTACACAGTATTTAAAGGACTGTGGTCAGAAACAAAAAAGTTACAAAAGGAAAAATCATACAAGTTTGTATGGTTTAAAAATGGAAAACTCTGGATAAAGAAAGAAGAAAATAAACCAGCTATTTTGATCAATAGTGAAGAGGACTTAAACAAATTGTAAAAGACTTGTGTATATTAGGTTATATTATCAATTAGTTCTAATTATTTAATTTAAACATTTTTATATAGACTTTTATTTCTAACAGTGAAGAAGATTAACCCAATCATGAATGAAAGTATGAAAGAAACTGTTCTAGAAAATTTACAGATATGGAAAACACATAATGTGGAAATCTCAACAAAATTAAAATTTAATATAATTCATGTAAATATACGCAGCTTGAAAAAGCATTGGGCTGAATTTGAGGCAATTATAAAAGATAATTTAGGATTTATAGATATAATAGTTCTTACAGAAATTGGAATTAAGCAAGAAGAAAGTCCAGTTTTTTCTTATTTTATGTACAGATTTCAAAAGAGGAGGAAGGATATGCATGTTCGTTAAAAATAATATTAAAGTTCAAGAGATGAATCACCAAAAATTTGCATTTGCTGAAAATATGGTATTAGAAGTAGAGAAAAGAATAAGCTCTAAAGTTTTATTTAGTTGCCTAATAAATTGTATTTATAGACCTCCGAATTTAAATAAAAATAATTTCATTCTAGAATTAGAGACATGGTTAGATGAAGTACATAATGTAAAGAATATTCTACTAATAGGAGACATAAATTTTGATTTATTAAACAAATACAAAGATGGGGTACAAAAATATACTAATTTATTAAATGCTTATGGTTTAATAAGTTTAATTAAATCCCCCACACGAGAAGAAAAGATACAGAATAAATTAGTGTCTACTTGTGTAGACCATGTGGTAATTCGATTTGAAAACGAATCATACGAACCGTTTGTTATTAACTATAAAATAGCAGATCATTACATAATAGGAATAAACTTCTTGGCTAATCATGATACACTAGAAGCAAACGAAGATACAATTCGATACGTTATAGATAATGAGAAAGTCAATTATATGATTAAACAAGTAAATTGGAAAGAATTAATGAATATTAATAACGTTACACAACTATACGAGAAAATTGTGGCAGCATTTTCTTTAATATACAAATTTTCGACACGAACTATTAAGCACAATAAAAATAGAAAATATAAAGTACATAACCCATGGATTACAGATGAACTACTTAACGAAATTTCTTTTAAAAACGATATATGGAGTACTTACAAATCAAACAAAAATCCAACTTTATTTAGAAAATACAAAGCATTACGAAATACAGTTCAGAAAAAAATAAAGAAAGCTAAAGATAATTATTACTACCAAGAGATACGTAAAAATAGTTCCAACATATCAGGAATTTGGTCCATCTTAAATAACAAACTAGGAAGAAGCAACAAGAATATAAAACAGTCAAGTTTAAAAAACTTGAAAGATATTGCTACAGAGGAAGAAATAAAGCAACTAACAAATACTTTCAACAACTTCTTTATTTCAATTATCGACAAACTAAGAAAGACCAATAATACACATCAACAGGTAATAATTGATACTCAACTACAATCGTTTTTTTTACCATATATGACCTCAACTGATTTGCACAATATAATACAAACATTTGACGTAAATAAAGCTCCTGGATATGACAACATCAGAATGAAAGACATAAAGAATAATTTAAATATACTGTGTGATATTTTACTACATTTTTTAAATCTAATGATTAGAAATGGTGAAATTCCAGAAAAAATGAAAATATCAATAGTTACTCCAGTTTATAAAAATGGTAAAAAAGATGATATTAATAACTACAGACCAATCTCGAATCTTTCATTATTAGAAAAAATTTTAGAGACACATATAAATGACAAATTAAATAGCTACTTGAATAAATTCTCGATTATACCTAATACACAATTTGGTTTTCCAAAAAGAAAGAATACAGAAACGTTATTATTGGATTTTGTTGAAAAAATTAATGTAACTTTAAATGACAGAAAGCATGCAGCCGCGATATTTCTTGATCTATCAAAAGCCTTTGATACAATAGACAGGACTATACTTCTTCGAATATTAAAAGTTTCCGGAGTAAGAGGCACAGTTTACAAATTATTCGAAAGTTTTTTAACAGATCGAGCACAGACTGTCAAAATTAACAATTGTTACAGTGATTTAAAGCAAACACATTTCGGTGTTCCACAAGAATGTATTTTGTCACCAACGTTATTTAACTTATACCTAAAAGATATACCTCGAACAAATGGTTTATTGTGTAATATTTATCAATACGCTGATGATACTGCAATATTATCAACAGACATTAATGAAATTACATGTTTGCAGAAATTGCAGAATGATTTCAATTTAATATCAAAATGGTTTACACAACATTATATTTTTATAAACACTAAAAAAACTCAAGCTCTTCAATTTGAAATTCTAGCATAAATTACACTCTACGAAGTCATAACGAGAAATGCTTATTTTCTGGAAATTTAGTTAATTGCAGTTCTTGCCACAAAATAAACTTTCTAAATGAAGTCAAATATCTTGGAATAATAGTGCAGAAAGATATGAAATGGACTAGACACATAGAATATGTATCTAACAAATTAAAAAGCCTATTATATACATTCTATCAATTACGAACAATTTTGCCAGTGCAAACAAAAATACTAATTTATAAAACTTTGGGAGAATCAATAATAAGATATGGTCTGACGATTTATGGTCATACATATACAATACACCTGGAACCTCTATTAAAGGCGCAAAATAATTTCTTAAAGCTTATAAAAAATAACAATAAAAGAACAGATGACACAAGGAAAGAGCTTGAAATTTTGAAAATTGATCAGTTACGGGATTATATTACCATTTTTAAATATTATTTTAATAAGACATTTCAACAGATTCAAGGAACTACATATAACATTCGACCATCATCCATAACTTTCATCACTAATAGGTACAATAATTTCTACGGAAGAAACTCGATTTATTATTACATTCCAAAATTACTAAATGAATTTCCTTATAAAAACATAAAGAAAATTTCTGAGCTGAAAAAGAAACTTCGTGGATGGTTAATTAACAGATAAATTTATAATAACTTATATATTTATTTCTCAAAGAATACATAATTATTTGTTACTACATTCAAAATCTTAAGTTCTTATTCTATTTGGTCTTTTCGTTACAGTTATACTAGTAGATTATATATTGTTAATATAAAACCTGTAAAAAGTCCATATGGACTCACAGGCAATTAATGCAATGTAATTATAATAATATATAAATAAATAATAATAATAATAATAACATTTACTGTATATTTATTCAAATTGTATAAGTGATCAGATTAAAAGGTCTGAATAGAAACTTATTAAAAATTTAGATTAATATTTTAGTGATTCTTAAGAATTAATTCATTATGTTTTGAACTTTAGTATGTTTAGATATTTTTAGTGTGAAATGTAACTTGTTTATTCTCTGTTTTTGCTGATTTCACTAATTATTCTTATTGTTGTTTTGAAATTGTTAAAATTTCTTCTTGTAGTGTTTTTCCTTTGGAAAAACTGGTGCCGTTCTGATATTTTTTTTCTCATAAGATATATTAAATATTTTTTGTGTTTACTGTACGTATTATTTCCTTATTCTGGCTCAAGGCCACCCACTGAGTTTAACTGGCCTAGGACAAGTAGTGTGTTAGTTAAACTAGAGTCATTTATATATTATATGTGGCTAAGAATCTTTGAGAAAACCACGAAAATTTAAACAGAGTTAGTCCAAAGTAAGCTTTTTCGTTTTTATCGTGTTTTGTCTAAATTATTCATTCGTATGGTTGATATAAAAATTAATTAACAAATCAAAATAAATTTCTGACATGTAATCTGTTTTGTACTAGCTACATTTGGTGCATACCTTATAATAGTTCACGGTAGTTTCAACCATACAAATTAATAATGCAAATAATAATCAACGAATGCAAACCGGTGACGTAATCTACAAGTATAAAATAAAATAGTGAGAAAACTGTATGGTTCTAACTGAGCATTTTGTTGGGAGAACATAGCTGTTCGGGTCAATATATGTGAACAATACAAATTTAGATCCTTTATATGTAAATACTGATAAATCGCTCTATTTTTAAACCCTAGAATCTGCAAAAGTTAGAAATGTTGGCAACTCGTTTGTTTTTAAGAACAGTTTTATAATTTTACCCTTAAATACCTTTGTTCTCATTGTTGTATCTTCCGAAATGGGATATCCCATTCATTTGTATTTTTCCGAAGGAAGCGAACATTAGTATTTTCAGGACTAATAAATTATCATATTTAACATAAACGGAAAAGAAAAAAAAAGTATGAAGTAAACAATAAAATTTTAATTAAGAATGTTTGTAGTGACTATACTTTAAAAAAGTTTTGTAAATAATTCATTTCATTTAAATATGTTGTTCTAATATAATTCTTTCTATGCACGTATTTAATTTACTCTAAAGGTCATATTTTAATCACCTATTACAAATAAAAGATCTTTACAGACAACTGTTAACAGTAATTACACCCAATGCTTTCACGCAATATTTCTAATTTAGCAGCGTGTGTGGAATATTTTGTCCTTAATATAATTGTTTCGACAACAGCAATTTGCTTAACTATGATATAATCCAGAAAATCTTTATTTCTTGCTTCGAGGGATGCTTATTTCGTAATTCGTAGACAGTTGTTAGCATCAGAAGCCCTTCTCACTATGGATGGGCAGTGGGTCAGCGGAATTCCAATAAGGGTCGTGCGTGCAAAGCTCATTCGTATTCGAAACGGGCATCTCATTACTGTTTTAAAGTGAATTATCGAAGTTGCTTATTTCTTGTTCGAAGTCTAGACGGAGAATTTGTGTTCAATGGAAATGATTCAGTAAAACCATTTCCAAATCCAAATCGTCATTTGATTTGCATGTTTCTACAAAAGAAAACTTTTCTGGTTTTTTATTAAAGCTAATTGTTAAATGCGGATTTATTGTTAGGTTAAATTAGCCAAAAGTGTACATAAATTACCTGCTGTACTTACAATTACAAAGTAGTTAGTTTGAAACTTCTAAAATGTGCTTCTCGTTAGCAGCACAAAATATTATGCAAGCTCTAATTAACTTCATTTGTAAGTGGACAGTTTAATTATACTAGCGAGATTAATAATTCACCTGTACACAAGATGTAATTACTCCATGGATATAAGTGGTGAAATAAATTAGAACATTTCTAACAAGTTTCCATGTAGTTGCATGATTATAACCCTATCAAGTCAGAAATAAGAAACTCCACAACTATTTTGAAACACAATTTATGTTATACAGGAAATGGTGAAGTTTCAATTTAGGTAGGGCAAATGTAGCAATTGTGCTCATCTATTCGGTTGGGGTTAACCACACTCATTTTTTATTTTCCTGAAACCCGCAGCGTCCTGTGGGGAATTTTGGATTTCGTACATTTTTTAAAGGTTCTTACTTAAATTCTGCTTTTTACATATATTTAGTGTAAACATATTTTTGCAGAAATACATATCCGCGCATGGTCATTACCTGTTTGTAAATGATGAATCTAATTTACCTCAAATATCGTTTAATGAAACACTATAAAGTAACTAAAGGTAGTAGAAAAGTTAAATAGTTTTGAAAGAAATCTGAACCAAACAATATTTCTTCTATATTATGATTTGATAACGATTAGAAAATTACATAATACGAGAACTATAGTTAGTGGAAATGAGAAGTCTGTTAAATTGGAACAAAGATGCAGCTTGCGGTGCCTAGTGACTTGTAAACGGAAACTAGGTTTTCAGAAAATTATAAAAATTATTTTTCTTTTTATTTACTACCTTAAGTTCTAAGGCAGCAGGAAATAAATTTCACATTGTCGAGGCAATCCACTCTTGTTTAGAAGGGGTCCATTTAAACAAGTTTGCAATCCACTCTTCTCTATTGAGTTCTTGTTTACCAAATGATCATTAAATTAATGTTTTGAAATACGTTCCCGAATTTTGTTTTTAGTTCTAATCATTTTGTTCTTTAGAATTGCAACTAAATGATTACAGAGTTGTGTTTTATAATTAATTATAATTCAAGGTTTTTTTTAAGTTCTCTTTTTACATTTAACGCGGTATGATATGCTGAAATCGGTCGTCAATAGCTGCACAGATTATTACTCATTCATGGCCAGTGCTACTCATGGGTGTGCAACCTCTACATCGGAAGAAACATGCTCTCCTGTTGAAGATCAGAAAGATTCGCCCTAGACTTAAAATAGAATTCATCTATCTATCTGGTCTTAAAGCCTATCTACCTTTCGGTTGTTGGGTTGTCTGTTAGTTCATTTTCTTTTTCCACAGTTCTTTCCATGCTTTTCTGTCTTGCGTTAGTCGTTTCGCTTTATCCCATTTAATTTTGTCTTTTTTTACGTGTTTCCTTTACTTCTTCTATCCATCTTTCGCTTCGTCTTCCTTTTTGATTTTTCTTGTAGTTATTTCTTTTTCCATGCTGTGGACATGCCCATACCATCTTAGATAGTTTTGTTCTAAGGTTTGCTCTATCGGTTAAATATTTAGTGATTGTCTTATATCATTGTTTCTTATTTTGTCCACGATTGTCTTTCTCTAGGTCTTTATTAAGTATCTTATTTCTATGCTATTTATCTTGTTGCGTTGTTTTGTTGTAGTTGTCCGTGTTTCAGAACCATATGTCAATATCGGGATTGCTACTTTTTTGTATACCTGCACCTTAGTCTCTTTTGGTATTTTTGTTTTGTTAATATTATGTTCTTTATACTATTAAATAGTTTTCCTAAAACTCCTATTCCTTCTTTTATCTTTTTATCTAGTTTTTCGTCTCGTGTAATTACTGAACCTAAATATTTAAACTTTCTACTTGTTGTAGGGGTTTTCCGTTAATTTGGATTGCGTGTTTTTCTTCATCGTTACTTATTATCATTGTCTTCATTTTATTAATGTTAATATATATATTTATATTTTCTAGGTGTCTTTTTTGCCACGATGGCCATATCGCCTGCGTAACATAATTCTAATATTTGTGCCCTATTCATTTTCCTGTATCCTATTGTATGTTGTTTAGCTTCTTTTCTTGTTTTCTTAAAGGCCAATATTTCCACTCTAAAATTATTCAGTTAACGCCTGTTGATGATCACCATGTAATGGGAAAAAGTTGAAAAAGAGGTCTAATGCCCATCACAGATGTCGGAAGATGTTCAAGCCCATAGCTTAAGTCGCAGATGGGGTGGATTTCAGTTAAACTCACCTTAATCCAAAAAAGATAAAAGCTCACTAAACCAAAAATTCTTATTGAAGCCAAAAGATGTCCAAAATTGAGGGCGCCAGGAAACAGTTGCGCTAAATGATGTAATCCGCCGACCCTGTACATGGGTGGCCCTAGGAAGTATCACCCTGTATACAGCAACTTGAGATTATATCTGGATGCTAAAATGCACTCCCCACTCACCTGAAGGAACTTACATTAGCTCCATGAATAATTCAAAAACATGAGATAATCACAATATCATAATATGCAATAAATTCTAGCATCTCTCTCTCTCTCATAAGTGAAATAAACTTTATACAACGTTAACCTTATAAAACTCTTGAATCATTAAAAGCAAAATTTAGATTTTTTGTTACTAGAAACCTGGGACACTCACAACACAATACATTACCTGAATATTAAACAAATAAAGCTTAACAAAGAAAATGCCAAAATAGATAAAACACAATAAGTTTATTACAACTCTAAATTGCAAAAACGGTCATCAAGTATCCTTTAATACTTGCAAAAGGTACATTACCAAAACAATATAGAAAGGTTCCCACCGCACGTGAATTCTAACGCAGATTCGACAGTTGTCGCGGCATATTTTGTACCTCACACTAGAAAAATATCTAGATACTACACAACCAAAAAAGAGCGAATTCACGGCAGATAAGTTGTTGTTAAGAAAAAAGCCGAAGCTCGGACGCTCAGCCTAGCGGCGGCCACTCTATCACGTGACGACTCGAGCTAGCACAAACTCCTTTCACACTAACGAAGGGTAAAATACATGGGATCTGCTATTAGGAACGGAAATTTTACAAGCCAACGCGGCAGTGTAAATGGTACTGTCGCTCCGCCACAAAGAAGAAATAATCTGTCGGAACCTTTTGTCGATCTTACCGACGGCAAAATCCTGTCGAATCATGAAATATCAGGCCTCGGCGCAGAAATATAATTTTATTAAGTAAAATAAACGTACTAATAAATGAATTTCTATTCAATAAAATAAACCGATTTAAATTTTATAATAGAAAAGAAAAGAGTAAACATCCACTCCCAAATTAAATTAAGATAGAAGTCGAATGTTTACGCGCTAATTCAAAATGACATTACAACCGTCTACTCAGCATTGCATTTTAACATCCTCAAAAATACAGTCTTTAGTGTTCAGCCGCGCGTTGGTAACACTGGGTTTAGGCCATAATTCTGGAAATGTTGATCCCAGTGATTTCTTCTTGTTCTTGCAGACATACATTCTGATGTCACCACCACCAAAGAAATCAATGAATGACTAGGCATTTTAACAAATAATGAGTTTACAGTAGTATCATAGCCATATATTTGCATTGAATATTCCTCTTATTAAGCCTGAGAGTCGACAGACAGACAGGAAGTCGACTTTTAAAAGGTGTAACTCGACCAGAGACTTTGGCTTGTTTATTAATTCTGTAAAAGCTGGCGCGTTGTTGAATGTCCTTCTTTTGCCACAGTTGGGTTTCCATTTTTTAAATGATTATTTCTGTATAACTGTAGGCTTTTGCTTGGGATCAGTAGTAGTTCAAGAGAACTGCTGCCAGAATGGTACCCTTGTTACTTGTCCATCAAAGACTTGATCTATCGCGCCTTAGTAACAGCCCCTGTTCTGCTAGTTCTGGAACCCGTTCGTTGCGTGCAAAAAGATAGAAATGACTAGATGGGTTAATGTTTGTTCCTTGGACAAAAGACATTTGATCCATAAGCCGAAGTCCGTTGGTATAGCAGCCAATATTAGGCAGGAGATTAAGATCCAAAAATATCATGGCCGAATGGTAAACTTGCTGAATTAGGTTTTATTGAGAACATTGATCGCCAAATATCTAATATGAGTAGCTTCTTTGCTGACTCAACAGATTTGTACTTTATTAATTTGGAATCAGTGCGAGTTTTATCAGCGCTTGTTAAAGATTGCCTTATTTTGTATACCTAGCTTATTAAAAATACATACATATCTATCGCTTCAGCAATAATACCGTGATTCACTGAAAGTTTTAAATTTTTTAAGCAGCAGCACCTTTCGGATCAGACACTTTCACTTTTTACTTGCTTATGTTATATTTTCCGCATCGTACATTAACTAAATAATTATATTTCAGAAAGAAGTAGTCTCCGAAAGCTTGAAGTTATAATAATAATATTACACGCATTATATAATAAAAAACGTTCGAAGACTTTAATTTCTCGGATGCATCCAATTTTTGCGTTGTGAATAGAAAACACCATCGCCAATGTTAGTACTAGAAAATTTTTGTTTATAAAGAATGTTTCAATAACCTGCCGGTGAGAGATAGCAGCGTTATATTGTAGAAATATACATGTCATATGAATTTAAATTTTCTAGAGCATACCTCTGCTTTGTAATTTAAAATTATTATTTTCATTGTTGGTTTGGAAAAAGATTGTTTGTTAATAATTTAGTGCCAATATTATTTTATAGGAATCGAGTAAATATACCAAAATCGGCGAACCAATGCAGTGATCACGTGAAACTCGCATGGACAGTATGCGCTATTACCCATCTGAGTCGACGTCCAATTTACACTAGCAAATCTGAAATAAAACAAAAAGTAAAACGGAAGCACAGAGGTTTTAGGTTATATTGGTTTCTGTATATATCGGTATATAATAATGTACTGCTCGGTGGATATTCACACTTCCGTGTGTGAAACCGACTTCAAGCACGTGTTTTTCAGCCAATTGAAAAAGAGTTTGCATTGATCACGCACTGATCACGCACTTTTATTACTGCATTGGTTCGCCAATTTTAGTATAATTGGAATTTACTAAGCTTTGCTAAAATAAAATCGTTAGGTATGTCATTAATTTAGTCACCATGAACGTGTGAACTGTTGCATTCGAGAATTTTAGTCTGAGCTATTTCAGATATTCAGCCTTATGTAGTGGCCTGTTGCGTGCATTCCAAAACAAGGTGATACAACTTTTTTCTTGAGACAACTTAACCTTCACGTGTGCAAGATAGAGAGGGAACAAGACAGTTCATACAGACTCTGCAACTGACATTGAATAAAGCAATATCGTGAACCGTATAACATGTCGTTCTCATGTCTCTCTGGAGAAAGATTTGATAAGCAAATCTTATGATCTGGAAAGTTGGACAAGTTTGTGGTTTAGTCGTCAACTATTCTTGTGCATCAGTAAAGTTACTTTATTTTGGCGAAAATGCATAGACTTAACTGAATTAATTAATGAAATTTGAAATCGCTTGTTTAACCTCTTCAGGGACATTGGCACATAGGTGCACGTTTGTTCCAATGTTAAATAAATGGATGTCTAAAGGATTCCAGGTACATTTGTGATTGTGCTATTGTAAAATAGATGACACATGGAATTCTGCTTCTGTGTATTTGTTTAGAAGGTCAGATGAAATGCCGTACAGTGAAAAAAGAGAAATTTCATTAAGAAAAGGAAAAATCAAACAGTTTTTTGGCATAAATATAATTATGACCTACATAAAACTTTCAGCCTATCGTATGTATTAAAGCAGTACTCCAGGGCTGAGATTTGATCAAATTTCAGAGGCAGATATTTTCATTTCAAGAAAAATCTTGACAATTCCTAAAGATAATATAAAAATTCCTTTATAAAAGTTTCGATTATTCTTGATACCTTTTGTAAACTAATTGCAGAAACTGCCACTGCCCTAAATTCTTAGCAGTATATGGATTGGTCATTCTATTCAATGGAAGACGAGGGCTAAACAGTATTTCAAGTGTAAACCAAAGAAGTGGGACTTCAAGGTCTGGGTGTTAACTTCAGAATTTGGATATGTTTTTATTTTTTCAAATTATCAATTTGCCACGCCTTATGACTTTTCTCAAGCCTGAAAGTAGGATTGAAGGTTGCTAAACGCAGCGCTAGTCGAGCGTCGATGGTCGTAGTCGGTCTGAAGAATTCGTTGTTGGAGGGTAGTGTGCTTGGGTGACTTTTAAGGATTTCTGGTTGAGTTGCGAAGTTGGCGTAATGTTAGAATGTGGATATGTCAAAGATTGTCGAGCTGGCGGCGGCGATGTATTGGTTGAAGTTGGTGGTACTGGAGGACAAGGTTGGAGTAAAGTTGTTATAAAGGTTGTGGGAACAGATGAGTATTCTGAAGAGTGGTGTGTAGTGATTGGGTTAAATGGTTTTTTCCAGAACCACAACCTTCAACAGTTCGCGTCTGCGATCCGACCCTCCCCGTCCGGATGATGGCATACTGCCCTTGGTGGAATCTTCTGTATTCTTCACCCTAGCGAGCGTCAACGCGCTGCTCGATCCCAGGTCGGCTGTCTCGTTTCGCACTCGACGCAGAAATGCCTGGATATCTTCAAGAGTTTCAAATATATGAATCATCAAACAACCAAGGCTCGCCCGATTTAGACCCAATCGGTGACATGGTAGTTCGACTGAGCTGCGATGTAGTAGGAGAAAATCGCAAACTGTTTTTAGATAATCTATTTACTTTGCCAATGTTGCTCCTAAAATTGAAGAAAAAGAAGATATTTGTTGTAGGCACAATTCGAGCCAACCGGATTTGGACAGCAAACAAAAACCTGTGAGATTAAAAGAAATTATTGAAAAAGGAAAGAGGTGCTTTTCCTATCACTACATGATCAGAAAATGTTACCCCATTGAGGTGAGTAGACAATAACCTAGTTTATATGATTTCTACATTCTGTGGAAAAGAACGCTAACATAAAGTAAGAAAATGGGACAGCAAAAATAAAAAGCACATTGAAATCTCAAGACTCAATGCTGTTACTCAACACAATCGATTGATGTGTGACGCAAAATGCACATTATCCTCACGCGCCGAAAAATAAGAAGTTTTATGTGAAACTAGTTTTCTGTTTTATAAATGCTTAGATACTGTTCCGACAATCTAAAAAAAAAATCAAATATTTCACTGTCTGAATTCAAAGCGTCACATTCGACATAAAGTGCCGGGAACGTTCGGATTCGCAGAGTCTGTGTATTGGGGGGCACAGACTTGGCCCAATTTCCACCGCCAACTTGAGGTCGCACTGCTG
This sequence comes from Ignelater luminosus, assembly GCA_011009095.1. Taxonomy (NCBI): domain Eukaryota; kingdom Metazoa; phylum Arthropoda; class Insecta; order Coleoptera; family Elateridae; genus Ignelater; species Ignelater luminosus. The sequence goes on from VTPC01007961.1 coordinate 52,034, forward strand.
CATCATCCCACCCGACCGTCGGTCTTCAAGAATTGGGGAGCTAGAGGGCCGCGACCGCCACATTTCCAACCCAAACCAAGATGCAGTAGATGGATCAACGGCCGCTCCACCACCAACCGGAGCCTGCGTAGGGGTGTGTAGGCCCGGCCACCATCATCCACTCATCTCAGCCTCTTCCGACCGGTCCAGGTAGCTACCGGGCCGCGACCAACCCAATTCCTTTTCCCACCCAAACCCTTGAGCCCGAGGCTCCTCAAGGTACCAATTCCACCGCGCCCGGAAATTCGTCGCCTATCCGCTACACTTCCCGCCAAATAACTTCCCGCCAAATCATTTCCCGCTAAATAATTCCCGGCACACCACACCCATCCCAACTCCTCCACGCCGCATTCCTTAATCACCCGCCACGCTGTTCTCGCTAGGGTTTTCCGTGGTTTCCCTAGTGGTGAAGGCAAATGCCGGAACAGTTTCTGCACTAGTCCACGGCACACTATGCACACCTAGACACCCACACATCACCACTCCAACATATACACACTCTCACACCCCTCACTACACAATACCAACACCGTTCTGAAAAGAACCGCCGCATCGTGTTCCACAATCGTCGTCACTGTGTGACGGCTCGCTGGCTGTCTTTGGGCATTCCACTCCAAAATGAGTCACCGGCATCGGCGGGGATCCTGGAGAACCCTGCTTCCGGCCTGCTCCACCGTCGCCACCAGACCATCATCGCCGTTGACGGGCGTGCGGACTGCTTGATGCCTGACATGATGTTGACGACTACCCTTTTTTCCAAATTCACCAATCATAGAGGAATTAAATTTCCTAAATGGCAGCCACCTACGGTGGCATTTGCGTTGATTCTCTTTTCAAAGCGTCAGTTGCAACAACTCTTATTCGGTTGAATCAAAACGAAAGAAAGAGGGGCAGGCCAAAGCGAAAACAAAAAAGTTCAGAGTAAAAACACCCGTTGAACTACAATTAGATGGAAAAGACTTTTATCCAGAAAAAAAAGATTATAAAAATCCACCCCGCTACCATGAAGCAACTTGTAAGAAGAGCACCAGATACAGGTGCTGTAAACATAAGGACCCGGCATGTCCTGAATGCATGGCAATGTTTTATCGCAGTTACCATACCTGCTCACTCTCCACAAATGTGTACATAAATTACCAATTTTTATAAATTCTATAATACAAGAAATGCTTAGTCCATAACAGTATTTTGTTTTCATTGATATAGGTTTTTGTATAAATTTGTCCCTGAAGAGGTTAAGGCGTCTTGAAGCGCATTGTAATAAGATGCTTTAACCTCTTTAGTGAGCATTTATATTCA
>VTPC01007962.1:0-49005 GCA_011009095.1 Ignelater luminosus
CAAAAGACTTATACATAGACACAACGAAACTGACAATAACAATTATTCGATTGGTACAAATTGCAATTGTTTCATAGGAATATCAAAAGAACGAAGCCTACTATGGTTAAATATTAATTTTGTATTTTCTTGTAATTTTTTTCTTTTAAACAAGTCATATTTGTACATAGTTGAAAAGCTATTTTTATGACAATTTCAAAAGTGTAAAAATCCAATATGGCGCTTATAAGAAAAACCAAAGTTGGATAAGAGTACGTGAAATCTAGAAGTCCTAGCATTTTTTTGAAGTCGTTTTTGAAATCCTCATTAGCCGCTATTTTGTTTCTGAAAATATTGTTCATTTATCCGTAATAACAAATAAATAAATCAAGATTTAGAAAATGCATTTTTTTGGTTTTCACCCTGTATCTTTGAAACGGGGCAGATAATTGTCAATGTAACCATGGATTATCTATAGGCATATAAATACGAAACTTTTTCCCCATTTAACCAACCTTGTATCTATTACCGTTTCTAATATCCCCATGTAGGTCATTTTAAACTGGACACACTGTATATTGTGCAATTTTATGAGTAGTGTAGTCAGGATTTAAATATCTGATTTGTTTTTTAGATATCTGAAAAGAAATTAAAAAATTCAATTCTGACGATAACTCCTGTATTTGAATTCCAACCTCAATTTAGTAAGACAGTTTTTTATTCTTTATACCATCATTCTGTTTTAGAGGCTCCATGTGTTTAAATTTTTACAACTATCATCAGGCTTGTTTTTTATGGGCCCACTCGGCAGAGATTAGTAGCATATTTGAAGCTGTTCCCAATAATATAACACACCTATCTGCACATATATGAAATTTGCGTGTTCAGTTTAAAATACATGAGAAAACACGTAAATTATCTTAATAATAAATAGTACGCCTTTCATTTGGGAAATTTCAAAATGAACAGTCAATTTTCACTGTACCATTAGATGATATCAACATGTGGTTGCAGCAAGATGGTGCTTCATCACACAATACCATACAAATGAAACCATTAGTTTCAAATAGGTTTGAATGAAATGGATTGGTAACGAAGGACTCGTGAAGGGTTCAGTGGCCTGTAACTGTTAACCCCCTTGATTATTTTCATTGGATTTTATTTAGCAATTGAAGGCATAACTTTTGTATAAACATGTATTCACGTTGATTTTAGATGAGACTTATTTGAGTTGTGTAAGTGGAATACGAAATTGTGTAAATGGCATTTTTTATGTTGAAATGACTTTGGCGTACTTTTAGACTTTCGATGGTTATGTTTTCCATCTTTTCTATTGTTTAGCATGTTGGTAGATATTCTTCAAACTTGCAAATGTCAAGTAACTAGGTTAAAATATAAAACAGGCGTTATTCTTAAACATGTCATTTGAGAAGCATCCATGGTTTCCAATAATATATCAAAGACGTACCTACATTTATCTGTCTAAAATCAGAGCGAACAGATTATAGGCGTGTGCTGTTTTACTGAAACCAAGTTCTAGAGTACTATTGATTGGTAAATTTCTCGCACATAAGAAAAAACAAACCTGCTGATAGATTCTAAAAATTTTAAATGTTGTATGGTTTTTAAAGCATGACAAAGTTACTGAAAATAAAAAGTTACGTCTAAGACGTCTTTATAGAAGTGAGATTGGATTCAAGAAATTGAAAATTGAATTTTTCCGTTTTTTCTTTTTAGGTATCTGAAAAACCAAATTGGATAATTAAATTTTGATTTTATTACAGCTTATAAAGCAACTTTCTTATAATTTAACCAACAATATAACTCCTCAAAAAGTGAAATCCCTATGATTAGAAAGTTCTAAGTGTATATGTCGTAGGCCAATTGACAAATCCGGCTTATTGCAACGAGCGTCGTCATTTCGCAATGCGCCCGGTTAATTGGAAAATTATCGACAACTTTCTCATTAGCCTGCTAGTTCTTAGGCTTATTGTAATGAGCCCATACACCTTTAGGCTGGTTAGAAAATGGACAATTGCTTGCCCAAACAGCCTGGTTTCATCCGGGCTTATTGCAATAAGTCCAAAGAAGTAAAGTCTTATTAGAAATGAGAGATAAAGAGATTGTTACTTGAGTTTTTCCTTTACTGAACAAATGAATCTGTTATGACACTTCCATGAACACATTTGATTTGCCTTCTTACGCACGCACTTTTTTTATTTGATACCAAATTTTTGTCACTGAGCGAGCATTTGCAGCTGCTATTAGCTGCAGCTTTACAAGTAAATCTAAAGAAGAAAAAGAAGAAGAAGAAAAAATCTGAAAATCACATCTACCAAACCATGTTCTAATAATGCCACTTTTTGTTCCTATTTGGTAAACATTGTTTTCCACTTTAAGTATTTTTCCAAGTAAATTTAGACAGTCTAAAGGGCACGGGATATCTAATAGAACGAAGTCTCCAACTACAACCGATTTCAGTTTCTCTCCACTAGTTTGAATCATGTTTTCCGCTGCTTTCTGTTGGCCTTCGTTTGCTTTTTGACGCTTCGTTACTATTTTGGATTATCTACTGCAAATGTCACAGTGATAAACAACATTATTCTCTTCAGAGGTTCAGGCAATGCTTTGGCAATAAGTTATGTGAATTTTCATAAAACATGAAGAGCACGATACAAAAAAAGTTTTAGGTAATGCTTTGGCAACAAGTTATGTGAATCTTCATAGAAGTTTCGTTTAAATTGCGTGAACAAAGAGAACACATTTAATGTTCCAAGTTAGCGACTTGATCTTCTCCTCCGTCACTTGCCATTTCTCTTTCCTTGTAACAGTTTTTAAACCGCTTCAAATCTTCTTCACTGTCAACATTTTCTAATACTGTTGGCAGAATATTCGTTGAGCCTAATCGTGACTTTGATTCTATTCCAAAAACTGCAGTGTACAGACTTCATCCTATAATTCTGTGTTTTGATGAGTTTTTCTGCCACTGATCCAAGCACGTGACATGTTTTTAATATCCTGATTGCAGCGCTCCACGTTCCCCTGTGATTGTGGATGCCGTAGTTTTCCATGTACCGTTTTACAATCAGAAGTTCCTTGACAATGTTAGCCGTAAATTCGCCTTCGTTGTCGCTCCACAAATATTTTCAGCAATTTCGACGCAACTTCAGCAGCACGCTTTGTTCGACCAAATTAAATTGACTTTAAAATCTTTTGTAGTGATTGGTTGTGCAATACTGTTACGGTGTTATTGGGATTTTTTGGTATTACGCATTCTACAAAAGGATACAAAAATTTCAATTGTTGATCGAGAAATATAAAATTTTTTTCAGTGTAAACAGCATTTTATCTCTTCCGCCATGCCCAGTAGCGCGTATCAAAGTATTCTTGAACAGGAATTATTACTACAACAGAATTCTCATTACTTTTACTTTTTTAATTAAGGCTTTTTTTTACCTATCTCCATTGTATTGTATTTTCTAGTTAATCCATATTGCCTAGTAGTCTTCTTTTCTTCAGGATTATTTAAATTTAGAATTTCACGGATGGCTTCTTCTACGGTTGCATTAGTCCATGGATTTTTAATCACATCATCACTCCTGTTAGTATATTCTTTCATTTTCTCATTAAACTTTTCTTTCGTGTTCTAAAATTCATCTTTGGGATTACTTCCACCACTGTTGCTGTCCTGCATATTGTCAACCATACAGCCTACCATACTGTCTTACACGATTTTAAAAGTTGTTCGAACTTGATGATGGCACACAACAAGATCAAATAGTAACACACTCTGTCACTACCAGGATATTTGAAAAATTTGGCTTGCTGAATAAATATACTTAATGCCAGTAAGCACAATGCTGTATAAAACGAAAACGCACAATTGTTAAGACAATTCAACTGCTACTGCGCAGAAGGAAGAGCCGCTGTTTTCAATGCGCCGGCAAATACGAGGGTGGTCTGAAAAGTTTCCAACCTAACAAAGATACAAGACATTTTTTCTGAAAATTTTTTTTTATTTTTCAACATAGTCTCCTTGTAACTCGACACACTTCTCCCAGCGATGCTCCCATCTTTGTAACCCGCCCAAATAGTACTCGGCATTTTTCTCTGCAAAATAATTGTTCACGAAGGTGACCGCCTCTTCGTTTGACGAAAATCTTTGTCCTCCGAGCGCAATTTTTAGATGAGGGAACAAAAAGAAGTCGCTTGGGGCTAGATCTGGTGAGTAAAGCGGATGGTCAAGCAGTTCAAACCGTAATTCGTGGATTTTCGCCATGGCAACCGCTGAGGTGGGAGACGGTGCGTTGTCTTGGTGAAACAGGATTTTCTTTTTCTGCAAATGTGGCCGTTTTTTCGCAAGTTCTGCCTTCAGCTTGTCAAGTAATGATGCATAGTATGCTCCTGTAATGGTTTTTCCTTTTTGAAGTTAATCGATTAAAATAACTCCATGACTATCCCAAAAAACAGTCGCCATCACTTTCCTACCCGAAAAAACAGTTTTGCTTTTTTTGGAGCCGGTTCCCCCTTTGCAGTCTACTGTTTGGACGGTATTTTTGTTTCTGGCGTATAATAGTGTATCCAAGTTTCATCTACAGTAATTACTCGGCGCCAAAACTCGGATTTATTTCGCGTAAACTGCGCCAAAAGAGCGTTGGAAACATTCATTCGAACACGTTTTTGGTCTAACGTGAGCAAACGCGGCACCCAACGCGCGGACAGCTTTCTCATGCCTAAATGTTGATTTAATATGTGACAAACACGTTTTTTTGACATATTCATAACTTCTGCCATCTCTCTCACTTTAATTCGGCGGTCGTCTAGCACCATTTGGTGAACTTTGGCGATGTTTTCGTCGGTAGTTGCAGTTTTTGGACGTCCCGAACGTTCATCGTCTCCCAAGCTCTTACGGCCACGTCTAAATTCAGCAGCCCAAAATTTCACTGTGGTAAATGATGGTGCAGAGTCCCCATACACAGAATCCAACTCATCTTTTATTTGCGAAGGCGTATTGCCTTTCAAAAACAAATATTTAATGACAGCTGGATACTCTATTTTGTCCATTTTCACAAAAAAACTCACATCAACTCACTCAAACGACTGTTACATAAAAACTGCGCGTCCAAAATGGCTGAAACTTTGGTGAGTAACTGTCAACAGATGAACAACGAAATTCAGTAGCTTTTATTTACGAGTGCTGCCATCTTCACGTTGAGGTCGGAAACTTTTCAGACCATCCTCGTAGCTAGGCTTATTGCAATAAGCCAGAATGGAACCAGGCTGTTTGAGCCAACGATTGCGCAGTTTCTAACTAGCCTGAAGGTGTATGGGTTCATTACAATAAGCCTACAAAATATCAGGCTAATTAGAAAGTTGTCGATAATTTTTCAATTAGCAGAGAGCATTGCAAAGTGACGACGCTCTTTGTAATAAACCGAATTTGTCAATTCGCCTACGACATATACACTAGATATGCAAACGAAAACTATAAGAAATAATATAAAATAAAGATAATAAAAGTAAGCAGTTATTTGTAACAAAGGCAAATTTTATTTTGATACTGTACCCTTGTCATTAAAAAGCAGGAAGGAAAACGAATGTTGTAGAATGAGTTGGAAAAGAAATTATAATTGTATCTTTATTTTAAAACAAATTTAATTTAAATGTCGTATCAACTTCTGCTCTAGAGAATAATGAAGTTCTTAACTTAGTACATGGAAATTAAATTGTGTTCTTTATAAGTTTATTAGTTTAGTCTTTCTTAAAGGAATGACAACAATGTATGATTATAGTTTTCCAAAAACCTTTTGCAAACATATAAAAATAATAAAAGTGTGATCCTGGAAGATATAAACTTGGAACGTATTTTAAAAGTAATAAAATTTCCCTCATTCTGTTTAAAGTTTCAGTCAAAAACAAAATATCAAAGCTTGAAAACCTTATTCTTATGAGGAAAAGCTTAGAGAATCTCACAAATCTGAAAGGATTATGAAGTTCTAATAAAAGTGCAAATTTTTTGAAGTTTAACTTTCGGAATTAATATTTGACAAGTAAATTGATAAATGGCCCCCACGTGATTTTTATCGACATTTTTCCACGGTACTTAATTCGCATCTTCAAAAGCTCATAGAAAACTTTAATTGAATATTCAATTTTATCGAATACTTAAAACGTATCGAATATCCCATTCGTCGTAATTTAAAATTTTCAATCGCGTAAAATGCAGCGACCTGTGAAATTGCACTTTAAATACTTGTACAAATCGTAAAATATAAAAGGGTTCAGTTTAATTAATTCTCAGTTTATCTTGTGATTTTTAAACTACCTTTTCCCATTGTTTTGAAAGGGTTATATATTATTCGTGAGCGTACATGTGTTTGCACAGCATAATCGTCAAATTTTTGATGTATAGTGCAGATGTTTTCACGTCCGTTTTTTTTTTTATTGAAGTAGAGCTTTTCGAACTATAAGCAGCTTACCTCGAACTTTATCTTGAAAACCTTTAATGGCTTCTCATATTTGACGATTGAAGTAAGAAGTTTCTGTAAGAGATATCAATTATTTTTTATGTGGATTTCTGTCGGATTTCATAAACTTTCAAGTATTCGACAAAATGAATCCGAATTAAAGGAAATACTTTGTTGACGGTTATAAAACCTGAATGTTCTAATAAAAACCAAGAACTTTTAAAAGGCTTTCCATTGTCGAGAATAACTTCAACGGCGTTAATTTTAGTGACCCATAGAAAAACTGCATAAAACAAAAATATGTATAAAACCAAATGTTATTCTACCGGGTGCAACTTTTAAGTATTACGATTCTGAAAATAAACTAAAAAACCTGTAATTGTGTTGAATTGCTGAAAAAAAACAGTTTCTTACAAAGAAAACATAACGTGTTTCTTTTCTATTAGTTTTGATTTGTCTAGACTCCGACATTACACTTAATAATGTGACCTTTTTCAACCTTTCTGAAAGAAAGGAATACCTAGTGCACGTCATTTATTATGTACGTAATACAGATTCTATCGGATTTTAACTCACTAACCTCGAAGTCCTTAAAAAATCCCACTTTACTCTTCATATGTTGTTCAAGTATGGATTTTCATTCCCAAACTGTTGTTACTGATGTGCTCTGGGTTCAACGGCTGATAATGGTTTCAAAACATTTTTATCATACTATAAAACAAGGGAGATTTTACTATCATCTGACAATTTGCTTAGGTTTCAATTTATTTTACATTTACACAATAATAAGATTTCAGTAATTTACAAAGTTATGGATCTCGCTGGGGGTTATTAGAGTGTTCCTTCCGGCAATACATCATCTTTAGAATTTTGTAACTTACATAAAGCAAAATAAATAATGACAAGATCACCGAGACGAAAACTAGGGAAACAAACAGGACTTTCAAATTTTACATTGTTTGCTTAAAAATTAAGAGCATTTCTTAATAGAATCATTTTGAATTTTGTGATTTGGCATTTCTTGTTGCTATTGAGGACAAATTGACATTCCAATTTAAGAAACAGGTAAGATTGTAAAAAATTCTGATCCTCCACACGCAAAATAATTCAAGATAAAAGCAATTTAAATTGGCGCTTATGACAATATGTATTATGGGTAGATACTAGCGTAATAGCGTATACGAGCCTACATCTTCAAGGCTAGCCAAATTCCTGGAAAAATAAATTGGAAGGAAGAACACCGATATTAGACAATATTTTGTATCGAGAGGTCTTTCAATGCAAATGGAGACGAATCAATAAATAAAATTTCCCTCTTTGGGCAATAGTGTCTATGACAAATTAATGGAAGGTCAACATCTAACAAAAAGTAGAAACAGCGTTTTGTCTGATACAGCATCGTAGCAGTAATAAATAATGAGCAAGGTAGATTAGTTCTCTAACAGAGTGTTGCTTTTATTGGAAGCATTGGTGTATATCCATTCCTGCAAGGACACCTATCTTTTGAATTATCAAAGCTATCGCTAATTAGGTCGCTGTCTAAAATTATTTTTGGAAAATGATCAGCATCACATTAACTCGGCCAACAGTTGAACCCATTCTCGATTCTTTTGAAATTTGGTAAGCATTCTCTTTTGGTCATAAGAGAAACGCGAGTTTTTAGTTTTGCAAAAACACAAACTATGGCACATGCCCTTTTAGGATTACCGATTGTTTTAATAATCTACCCCTACAAGACTTTATACTTCAAAGAAGATAGGTCCATAAGGACAGCCAGCATGATTTCTTGAATTTGTCTTTGTTTTAACCCTCTACCTCTTGAAACATACCAAAATAATCATTTTCAGTAGTTTTCTCACTGACAACAATGCAACACCATAACACCCTATGCTGAAACACGCTGGACAGACTTTCTCATACGTGTGCATTTTGATGTAGATTTAGAAATTATTTTGAAATGCCCTATGCATACAGATAAGAGCATTTCAGTGCAAATATTATTTTGTGTCCTAAAACTATCGTTCTTTAGATTTTACTTAGTTTTTATAAATCTAATTATATTTGTAATGCAATCTATAAAAATGTACCTTAAGAAGGAACAACTTTATTTGTTAAAAAGTGAATTGGATACAGCGGTTTGAAAATTTACTTCGTACTAAAATCATAGGTTTGAGAAAAATGGCTTTAAAGTTTGGCATTCCATTTGTGTAATAACCTACAGAGTTGATTTATAGCCTAACATGTTGCCAAAAGTTACTAGAAGCATCTGGAATTGAAAACTAAAAATTGATCATTGTGACCTACAACAAAATTTACTTTTCATACAACCGCTTTACGCATTGTTGGTATACGTCAAAAATAAATTGTTTTGGTTGATTTCATTTGTTTATGCATAATTTTAAAAAATGCACTTGGCAAGGTATATAACCAAAAATGTACCATTCACGGTTATGTATCCAAATGTAAATAAGTCGAACCGCTGTAATCTCAAATCATTCAATTGTAATAATCCATTTATGCGAAATGTCATTTATCATTTCACTTTATAATTTTCTTCAAATCTTGCAGAAAATATTGTGTACGCTATACGAGCAAAAAATGTAATATGAGTTTGTTCCAGTTTTTCCGTGTTTCGCCCCAAAACTTTGGAACTCACGCCTAATACCTTATTTTTTGCCCTTGTCACATAAATAACTATGTTCGACTTAAGGTACCTTTTTATAGAAGCATCCCATTCAATTTAATATATATTTGAGAATAAATCAATGTTATCAAAAAAAACACCTCCATGACGTATTCTTAATTTACGAGTTTGGTACCATCGTAAAACATATTTTTATTTATTTATCAATAATGAATGATAACTTCCTTATTTTAGGGAAAAACATGAAAAGGCTGACCAAAAAATTTTGCTTTATAACCTTTACTACTATTTTACCAAATTTCCCAAAAGAAAGCATTTATTTATAATTTCAAAATATTGTCATATCGTATCGTATACCAAATGCGCTATACATACGTACACTTTGTTCAAATGAATTATTTGGTGCAACGTATTGTTTTAATAAATTGTAACATACGAGGTGTGTGAGAAAAGTAATGAGACTGGCAACACTGCGGGAGATCTGGCAACGTTGTGTCTACCGGCCTGTGCTAAACCGGTTTGTATATCGCTTCCACTTCCTCAGTCCGAGTTACAACTCCGTGCAGCTAACAGATTATTTTTGACAGCGCCATCAGTGAAGTTGTGATTTTGTTGTGTGTTACAGAAATGGAGCATCGGAATTTAGAGCAACGTTGTGCAATAAAGTTTTGTGTTAAACTTAGTGAATCCGCGAGTGTGACTTTTGAAAAGTTGAAACAGGTCTATGGGGAACAGTGCTTATCAAGAGCACAAGTTTTCCGCTGGCACAAATCATTTTTGGACGGCCGAGAACACGTTGAAAATGAACCTCGCTCAGGGAGACCTTCAACTTCAAAAACTGACGAAAACGTTGAACGTGTGAGATCAGACCGTCGTTTAACAATAAGGATGATGAGTGAACAGTTAAATTTAAACACTTTCATCGTGCATCAAATTTTGACAGACAATTTGAACATGCGAAAGATTTGTGCCAAAATGGTGCCGAAAAACCTCACAACTGAACAAAAGAACATTCGATAAAACGTGTGCGTTGATCTTCTTGAGTGGATTGTCAATGACCAAGAATTCTTCAATTGTGTGATCACAGGTGATGAATCCTGGATATTTGAGTACGATCCTGAAACAAAGCGGCAAAGCGAAGAGTGGCACACTCCGTCATCTCCTCGGCCGAAGAAATGTCGAATGAGCAAATCAAAGATCAAGACTATGCTGATTTGTTTTTTTGACAGTAAGGGTATCGTGCACAAAGAGTTTTTTTCACCAGGACAAACTGTCAACAAAGTGTTTTATAAAAGTGTCCTTGAAAAGCTCAGGAAAAGAGTGATTCGTGTGAGACCAGACATTGCAGACAAGTGGATGCTTCATCATGACAATGCTCCGTGTCACACAGCAATTTCCATCAGTGAATTCTTGACCTCAAAACGCATTACTGTTGTTCCTCATCCCCCCTGTTCACCTGATTTGAGTCTATGTGACTTTTTTCCTTTTCCCGAAATTGAAACATGTCCTAAAAGGACGTCATTTTGGAACTCTGGAGAACATTCAAAAGACTGTGACCGACCAGTTAAAAGCCATACCAGTTGAAGACTTCCAGCGCTGCTACCAAGAGTGGGAACAACGACTCCGCCGGTGTATAGCTGCCCAAGGGTACTACTTTGAAGGGGATAACATTGTTGTTTAAAAAAAATAAAAACTTTGGTTAGTATGAAATCAGTCTGATTACTTTTCTCACATACCTCGTATTGCAGCACATAAATCATTTTTAATAAAAACTACACGTAACTCGATATGGATTCTGAAAACCTTGGCGTCCTTTTTGTAACGGTCCAAAGCGCATCTATTTATACTTTACCGTTCTCGAGATATTAAAGTTTAAAGATAGTCACTTAAACTTGCAAATGACAGAAAATCACTTTTTCTCTCACCAAAGAAACGTTTTTATCAGATCTCAAGAAACTCGTAGATTTGAGTTCAAGTATAGATCGTTTTGGTGTGGAATGATCTGTCTAGAAATAAAGATGAATTTCAACAAAGTAGAAATATAAGGTACCACTTACTAGCTCATTACAGTAAGATACACTGTAATACGTTTCTTGCCATAATGTTTCATATTTGGCCACACTAAATGACTTCTACGGCTTTCTTTTGTAAGACTACTTGAAACAAAGATTGATGCAGCTTCCCTTACGGATTGCAGTTCCTCGTTACTTTTAAATATTATATTTAACAGAGTAAACAAGATGTTAACCAAGTCCAGATTTTAACGATTAGCCCTTAGAGTGATCCTGTTTCATAACGTCACGTCTCGTCAGAAATGCCCAGACACGCAGATCGTTACATTTACCGGAATCTCGTCTCGATTCTTATTTAAAAATCAATAATGAATTATTCGAGTCGTATCCAACTACATTAGGCAAACATCTTTACCCTTTGATATTGCGTAATAACCGAGTAGAAGTGGAAAGCACACGATGCACACAAGGGACTACTTATTACGTAGTTAGCAGTAAAGTAATAAAACAGTTGTTGCAGACTTTGGGATTGTCCTACTTACATGCGCGTTAAATAGAGAGAATCAGAGAATGATTGTAATGCTATTTTATAACATTTAAATTCCTTCGATTTTAGCTTTAACTTTTGTTAAAATTATCAATTTAGGGCGTATTTAGATTTCATTTGTAGTAAAGAATTAATTTCTTTCCTTATTTTATTTATTTTTTTGAAATTCCGGCGTGGTACTTGTCAAAGCTTCTAGACAAGTTTACTTCCTACAATTCTTTTCTTTTAGTTTTACCGCCTAGTGTAGGTCAAAAAAGCGTGCGACGCTTTTATAAAATCAAGTGACCCAGCTGACCTCTTATTGGTACATTAATACGCCAATGGTATTAAGATACGCCAATGATATTAAGATACGCTTCTCCCCTCTCCAAGGGAAGGGGACGCCATCTATGATTCCGCATAAATATCGGACCGAAACGAGTTAGTAGCCCCCCGGCCATCTACCTAGGCCGCGCCACTTTCCTGACCCCAAACCTCGATGACATACTAGACAACTCCCCAATCGCCCTCAGACTCCCCTAACCACCCAACATCCCCCACCCTCTGTTTTCCGCTCGCCCCCCCAAAAAAAACACATCAACAACGATTCTGCCCTTTTTTCCTATGTTGCAGGTACCAGAGGCCCCACTCTGTTCTCACTAGGGTTTTCCGTGGTGAAGGCAAATGCCGGAACAGTTCCACACCAGTCCACGGCACACTCTACTCACCTAGACACCTACACCACACTACACTAATCACATCCACACCTCACACATCTTACCACACCATACCAACACAGTTCTGGAAGGAACCGTTTATCGCGACATCTCGATCACCACCTCGGTCGCCTCTATCCGGCGGCTGGCTGGGTATTCTTCGGCATGCCCCCCTTGCAGGCAACCTTGGTCGTCGGGAATCCTGGACGAACTGGCGCGCGACCTACCACGCCGTCGCCACTCAACAACATCATTGCCGTGGACTGGCGTGCGGTTTGCTTGGTGCCTGACATGGTTCGCGCCCATTTTTTCATCACCCCAGCCATAGAGAAATTAAATTTTCTAAATGGCAGCCACCTGCGGTGGCAATTTCTTTGACTCGACGACAGTTCGTAGAGTTCGTTCCAGCCCTCGACTTAAAGAAGAAGCAAGAAGAAAAACATAAAAAGGTTTTCAGCGATCAACGGTCAATGGGTCGACGGGTCAACGAGCTCACGCTCAACCTAGCCAACGACGTTTGGGTTGATTTAAAATAAGTCTATTGTTTTATTTAATTAATACCTTGAATTCGTCGCTACGAAATCCTGTACCTTGAATTCGACTACGCTCTTATCAGAGCGGAACGACGCATCCACCGAAGCTTCCACATACCCGCACCCCTGAGCTAGTACGGGGTTACCATTTTGGGTGCGACCAGCCGCGAAGAGGTCGCCGTTCCAACTCCACTGGTGACACTAGACCGGTGAAAAGGGTTGCTGGCGGGTATTTAAGTACGCATTACAATGTACTAGCGTGCCTTAGAAATTTTCCATTTGAGATAAGGCTTGTCTTGTATTTACTTGTGTACCGTCGTGAATCGGTCTTCAATTCTCGTTTGCGGTGCGTTGGTAGGCGGAGCTTGCAGCCTCAAGACAGGTTTGCGTAACGAACAAAGGCGTGAAAGTTACAAAGAATAGTTTGGTCTTTGGTGTGGAAAAGACGTATTTGGCGGGAGCGTTGAGGCGATTGTGACATCGTAATCCTAATTTATGGTGTTTAATTAAACAATTTTTGTTAATGTAGAAAGATCTTGTGGAAACTGGTACCAAGCATTTTGTTACGCCTGTGCTTGGTGAATCTTTATAAAAGGGGTTACGAATTCCAGAAATACTTTAGCTTTGTTCATATTTTGCATACAGCAATTGAAGGAACTTCAATTCTGTTTATCGATCTTGTATCGAATTGTAAATCAACCTCTCCCGGGAACAATTTATAGTCGAGTTTGTGAAACTTCGAGCTGTTTGTTGGAGTTTTGAAAATTTTTCACTTAAAGAACTTGTGTGTTAGCACTGAACACTGTGTGATAACAAGGGTAAAGCTGACATTTAGTCACTTTAATTCTGGGCACTTGCTTTTATTGTGCAACGTTACCAATAAGTAACAGCTTGAATTTAAGTAAACATTATTGTATTTTCTTTATGAGGTAAGTTGTGGAGAAGATTAGTGTATAAATACAGAGTCTACTGCTACTTCAGTGTTTCTTCATTTAGGTGCTTATAATACAACGAGGAGCTACGTTGGCCAATACATAGCTTTGACTTATAGCTTCTGACGCTCTTAGGTTTTGACATCTTTGACTACGAGTAGAGTTTCTTCAGCTTGAATAAAGCCTTTTATGGCTTTTGAGGTAAGTTCATCTTGAACCACGCCCGTCTTCAGCTTCGAGCTACGTGACTACAGCATCCGGCGACTTTTTGTACGGGTACTAGGCCTCTTTTCGGAATTTTACTCATTACATGATATACCGTCAAGCATGTCATAGAAAATCTTATTAAGTAGCTGTAGTTATTTTATGTTTTGGCAATTGTATGTCTGTCTGTCCATCTGTCCGCCCCATCTGAGGTTGTGCAAGACGCTTTTAGTTTCCGTCTAGCGTAAACCCTTATGAGACTTCACTCCTAAGGGTTTATAAGAAAATTGAGTATAGCTTTAACAACAGTCAACAGTTTTACCGTACAGACATGGGGGTTTGGTTGTTGGCACTGGACAATTAAACACTCTTTAATGGTTCAAGTACCGGCAGTGGTTTTTTGTTTCTTACTAACGTCTTCTGGGCCTTCGGGCTTTATGCCCGTACAATCATGGAACTTTGGTCGTTGGTGGTGAAGGATTAAATAAGTTAGCTATAGGTTCATTGAAGGGGAAGACGTGAGACGAAAATGTCAGCTGGTTTATGTTGGTGTTTGTACCATTTGGAGACGTCAGATGGTGCTTGATGTATTCTTTAAAATGCAATGACTACATCGAGGTACTTTACCGCTACTTTTGTACATGCGTTTACAGCGGTTTATTTCTGACTGAAAATTCAAAATAATGTTTGATTTCCTTGGAAATGTATTATCATGATGGACATAGTATCGAGTGTGGGGCATTTATACACCAATCTGTAATCCGTGTCCACGCAAACAAACTATCTATATTATTTTAACACATTAAGCGCCAAGACAAATATTGAAAATATCTGAAGCAATCAATAGATTAGAATTCTGTTCAATGAATTACATCGATTACATCAAGAATTTTTTTTAATCTTTAAATTCTCCATGAAATTCCCAAAAAAGCGAAGCGGACACCTGTGTTGGGGTCGTAGCGATCATCAGTAGCAGACACCCTTATGTTGGCTGACACAAAGAAGTCCTGCCTAAAGAATAATGGTGACTGCCATAGCCCCATTAACCTAGAAAAGATTAACACCGTTTGTAGGTTTAAGGTAGGCACAATAAGCAGATGTAAAGCGGACACCGATGCCTACTAGGGCGCATAACGTGTTAAAAATCAATTTATCAGTTGATTGATTGATTGATAATGGAGAAGTATGCGTACTTTGTATAGACGTTTTCTTCCTAACCATGCAGCAATCTTTACCAGATTGAGAATAACACGTAATAATGTTTTCAGCGACATTTACACTGAGAAATGGCTTGCTAATGGTTTAGAGTTAGAAATCCTGACTACACTTAGCAATATTAATGCACACAGGATGAAAACAGCAGACAAAGCATCTTGGGTTTCTTAATAAGGCAAATTTTTTTTCTTGGTTGTCTATTCTGGGAATCATCCGTTGAGATTTCATATATGTAATAAAAGTGTAAAGATTCATTTTGAATAGAAGATTTCAAAGAACCTTTTTTCTATGGTCAAGGTTTTTTGTTTTGACTCATTTTGTAGACCATAATGCGACTTCAGTGTCTCGAGCTCATTAGTATAGTCATAATAACCCAAAATGGAAAATTCTAGGACAAAAGTTTTATTTGGCCATTCGTGTATATTTTACATTTTTATTTTATTTTACAGAACTAGTCTACTCGCTGTTCGTTAATTCCGTCAAGACTTATTAGCAAGCTCGCTGATTCCGTCTTTGGCTGCAAAAATATGCTATCATTGACAATAGTACGTACTAATAACTGTACTTAAAGAAATGAAGGATAAGACACATGACTGTTGCTAGCATACATTTGAATTGCAGATACAATTATTTTTTTATTCGAGATTTTTCACGGTTTATTTTTCTCTTATCTGCGTCATACCAAAACTTGGTCTAGCTGAAAACAGTTCCAACCTCCACTAGGAATATCTATCGTACTTGCCTCAAGGTAAATTTTCTAAACTGGCCCATGAAGATGAAATTCAGTGTTACCCTTTTTGCACAATGCCTTTAAGGCTGTCGTCCCTTTACGTTAACTTACGCTTACACTTTCTTGTTTTATCTTGGCATACACAGCTGTCGTCTTGTTTTATTTTTGCTTTGGATCTCGACTTGTGAAAAGCTCTTACAAACAGGATAGTTGGTCTGGAGCTACCGCCAAAAGAACCTACAATAAAACTAAAAAATTTGGCGTTACTGTAGTAATGTAGCAGAGAATGTAGGGGGCTGCGGTGATTTAGATTATTGTATTATTTTACTATATTGTTATTACTATTATATTATAATGTTGTAAGGAAAGTATATTTGGAAATCAATAAATATCTTTAAAAAGAACATTTAGGTAGAATTTATTATTTTGCGCTTTTGGGAATACATGATTATTGTACAAATTTCTAAAATGAATAATTTTTCAACTCTGACAGGACTCGAACCCGTATCTTCCAATCTCTTAACTTCTAGACTATTAAATTGGATAGTTCTAGTAGTTTGCAAGTTCTAATTACATTGGTTTTTTGATTTGATCTTAAACTGCATGGATTATTTATAATAATAAATAGTACTAAGATCTTAAAAAGTTTTTCGGAAGGATTTACATCTACAGTTGTTAATTCGAAAAATATATAAAGAAATTTTGATTTATTAGAAAACTCTTTACATATGCATGTTCCGTCTTCTATCAGATACATGCTATACGTAGGTTAATAAATCTCAAGTGGAATAGAAATATTATTAAATGTATGCAAATTGACTTAAGCGTTATTGCATATTTACTTCTTTTCATACTTTAAAAATATAAAACTGACCACCTTTATGACAATCTGCTTGTTTTGTACGTTATTGTACTTTAAAATTCCTCTTGAGTTTTTCAGAAACGAGAAAACCACATGTAATTTCTAGAAGCTTTTGGGTGTAGTCTCTATTTTCTTTTATTTCTGTTATTCCTTATTGTTGTTGTTGTCGTGACCGTATTTCGTTCCTTTCAGAGGAAAAATATTATTATACGCATTTCCCTGGAAAATCTTACTGAACATAATTTTATCAGCAACTTATATTCATGTCATACACCTAAATATATTTCCAAATTTCGGAGCTTCTCTGATTCCGAATTATTGTCAACAAACTGTCACACCGCCTGTCAACTGTGTAATTCATACAGCAAATTGGTAGAGCGTCTGTACAGAAATCTACCGGAACTCAAAACAAACTTCTATCCGGAAGTAAAGCCAACAATAATTCGAGGAGTTTAAGTCTAAAGAGAGAAACTCCTGTCAAGTTTCGTGAGTCGTGTACTATTGTGTTGGTACCAGCCGCGAATGCGAATATCAATGTAGCGTTAACAGGCAATGGTGACGGACAGACAGGAAGCTTTTTTTCTACATTATTGATGTAGTGGAAAATTTAGCTTTTTCCAGCTTTTTTTTTTATTACATAGATTTGAGATATGAAAATTTGTTTGCGTGTTAAAAGGTTGCCGGTGCACTTTTTTGGTTTATTAATACCCTTTTTTTCAGCTGTTGCCGTTTTTTAAAATAGCAAACGTCGCCATTTTAAAATTTATGTTCTCGACACGAAAAATAATATGAAAATGTATAAAATGCCTAGATGAGTTACGATGTAATAATGAAAAAGAAATTGGACGAGGTATTAAATGGAAATTCACCGATTGAAATGGAAAATATATCTGTAATTATATTATTCAATTAGCTAACAAAATCATTAGGCTTTATAATGAGAATTTTACTGGAAATTCCGGTCATTCTGCAAATTAGCGTGGTAGGCCAGTGAAAATCTGGCAGTGACGTGCTTTATTTATTACGAGAACATAAAAAGGAAATTTAATGTTTTTCTTTAACCTCAATTTACAATTTAAAGGTTTAATTCAATATTAAATATTTGAAGGAAAGAAATAAATAATTAAATTGTTTCAACCGTCTCATAGTCTGATTAATAATTACATTCTTAATAAAAGTTTGAACTTATCTCAAAACGATAAGATTTTTTCTATCTGTGTGGTGATCAATTGCGTAATTTGTTGCTTTGGAGCTCGTTTTCGTTTTTCCATCGTTCTGCAGATCTTTTTCTGTTTTCAAATCAACATTTATTTCAAACAGTGAATAGCAGCGAATACCAGAAAAACTACTGAATAAAACATAACAAACAAGGAAAGAAGAGAAATCTTGATATAAAAAATAATATCTACCCGAAAAAAAAGAAGAATAAGGTACCTCTTTCATAAAGTGTAATAGTTTGAGAATGGCATTTCTTTTATTATTTAATTTAATTAAATTTTTATAATTCTGCTTTTCTGAATTTAATAAACAATTTTGTTAAGCTTCTTACAGCATTTATAGTATTCGCAATGAGAAAGGTCGACGTACGCAGTTTTCATCCACCTTTTCACGAATTCAGATTACTTTTAAGCAGGCCTATTCATCTGCTACACGAAATGTAGTGACACAAGATCAAATGGAATTTCGAAGAAATCCCACATCTATTAACTAGTTAATAAGGTCTGTTTTATGGATAGTCTTCAGACTGGTATTTATTCGATATTTTCTAATGGAAACTCACTGAAGCATTTAAATTTGATATTGATCAGATTTATTGAATTTAAATTGAAATATTTTAAGAAAGGATAAATGAAAGACACAAGAATAATTTCAAAGAGTTGTTTACAGATAGAATTAAGTATTTAGTACTTCGTCTAAGTAATGAGGTAATAATGAACCAAATCAATTAAATATTTAAGTAGATAACCAAGTTGCATGGCTTCCAAAACCATTTCTATTTATTTACGAAAGAGATAATTCCGTCGTTAGGTTCATCACAATCAATTTCTCTTAATAAATTAATCATTTAAAGTCGCTACGCGCAGCAACATTTTATACCACAAAATGGCTATAGAATAAACTCAAGTCATTGTGTTAATATTACATCATTATGTTAGTCAAAGGTAAATTACTAAATATCTGCTAGTTAAAATCGTCTACAATAAGTTGCAGAATTTATTCAGTTTACAAATTTCAAACAGCGCTTTCAATTAATTTTAGTTTTAACTGGTAATCTAATTTAGCTAACATTCCAATTTCAAGTTACAGCTGCAAATTTACATCGCTTTAAGTACAAGAAAGTTCAAGTTTGGTATTTGTGAGTGTTAATAGACCAATCTGAAAAGTCGCGGTAACACATTTTTTGGTATAAAAGGATGCTAAGTTCAAATCCTGCCAGTGACATTTTTTTAAAATTAGAATTAGTAAAAGAAAATAATTTAGAAAATTTTCGAAACAATAACTTCATTTAATTTTTATTCACATTTAGAAACAAAATGTGAAATTTTTCCAGTTTTGGTTTGACAAGTAGCAGGTTGATCTGTTAATCCCTTCTGAGATAAATATCATCCCAATTCGTTTTTCTTTCCGAAATTGCTTTAGTACAAACTTCATTGTTGTTAATCGATTAGTTAACTTAATACAGTTAGATTAAACAAGAACCCATTGATCGAATACGTCGTTTTCATAAAATGGATAAATTGAAATTGAAAGGTCAGAGAGTAAAGCATAAAACAGAATTTTATGTAGATTATGGAAATCCCGGTTTAAATTAAACTATGCTCTCAATTACTAGTTACATACTTGGGTTATAAATGAGTTCAAAAATTGCATTCTTCTATTGAACAGCCAATAATATTTTTTGCCCATGAAGGACGGACAAGTAAATAAGATTGATGTCTTTAAGATTATATTGAAAATTAATCCACTTCGAAAACACTAGTACAAAACCAATTGCAAAAACCTAAAGTTTTCAATTTTATTGAACTTTTGACCTTTTTAGTTTTGTTTCAAGAATATTTTAGCTGACTGACTTTCTTTGGCATTATTTATTAGTTATCTACCGGGGTGTTAAGTCTTCATTTTAATGAAGGACTAGAAAGGAATATAATAAATAGTTTATGAAAATTTGATTACACTTTTCATAAACTAGATATGCCGTAACGATCAAACAAGGACATAATTCTAAGACCAAGCAGACCTCTTTTCTGAACTTTTAGAAAACATCTGTTAGTTTTCAGACTACTCTCATTACTCCCAGTGCCTTTCAGAAAACAAACAAGAAACTTCAACAAATAGTAAGATATTCTAATCTTATCGCGCCTTCGTGGGATGTTCGTTGAAATAAAGAGAAAAACCAGAAGTAACAGAATGGAATAAAAGCACATCTGCATTTAATCCCATGTTTGCTAAAAAACGTCTTCTCCAGGGTACAAAATCACAGATGGCGCATATTCTAGATGTTCCTTATTTTGACATCTTATCTCTACTTAACAGAGTGGCGTAATATGTCCTATACCATAATATTCACCTTTGTGTGGGTTTTAGCTTCCAACCAAGATTAAGACTAAGAAAAGCAAAATGAGACGCATCAAGATACAGTCACAAAATGACACATTGGAGGATTCTCATGAAAGAAGCCAAGGTGCGTTAAATGTCTAGGTGCACGTTTCATGACAATAAACAAAACCTCAAAAGGTGCAATTTAAACTAACCACTTACTATAAACTTTCTAAAAGTGATTAAAGTATTCGAACAACAAGTAACAAGGCAACTAAGGACAAAACAGAAAGGATAATAAAAAACATATGAAAAACGAAGACAAACCATTCAGAGTAAATGAAAAAAAATATTTACTTAAACAACGGATAACACTGAAAAGTAAAACAATACGCTAGAAGAAACTCCAGAAAATCAAGTGTCAGAAGGTTTGATTTTAAGTTTGCAAATGAAAGATGACTAAAACGATATTATCGACACTAGCGAGCAAATATGCAAGCGGGGAAGGCTTCTAGAAAGAATTATATGAGAGAATAGAACTCAACGCACTACTGAAAACTAGAGAGCAATTAGATTATTAAATATTGAAAGTATACTGCACGGAATAATATTTCAGAAAAGGGCAAACTAGTAAGTACTGACAAGTTACAAGCAATTAAGAAAAGAGAAGAAGCAGAAGAGATGGCAAGCGACTAAGGTTCCAGCTGGCGAGGATAGATGGAACCATATGCCATAGTAGCTTAACAGGAAGACTGAGAAATAGAAGATGTGTTATGCGCCAAAATTAACTTTACGACACAGACTTATAATCAGCCACTAAAAGGCACGAAGAACTAAGTTCGCTGATATCCAGACTAGTAAACAGTCGAAGACGGCTAGGTTTCAAATGGTTACTTACCACTACGATAGCTCAAAATCGGTGCTAATTAAAGGTGCCACTATGAATGCAGCCAGATAACAAGATTCAAAAGGATCACAGTCTCTCTTAAATCGAGAACAGCTTCACAAATACTTACTTAAACTTTCTAAAATGACAACTTACTCAAGGCGTTAAACCTCCCTATACAGGGATAATACCAAATCACCCTGTATATACGTTTCTTTAACTAAATTTGGAATATTTAAACCAAATCATCAAGTCTTTTTTTTAGATCACTCAGTATATTAAGTTTTTTTGAGTCACCCGGTATATTCTTTACTGGTTAAATTTAGTATAACTGAATCAAGTTAACAAAGCGCTTGAGTGACTTGAATATTTTCACTTAAACCAGTGCATACAAGTAGAATAAAAGGGTTGTATTTTTAAACAACAAATCTATTATGAAATAAAAAAATTAAATAAACGTTACATACAAAACAAAAAAAGAATACAAAGCAAATTAACAGGTGATTACACAAAATACATAAAGTTTTATAAAACGAACGTCAATAATCTTATCAAATTTTACTGCGCAGAATTCTAGCCAGCGACACTCGAGGGGAATCCCAAAACGCCAACACAATACGTGGATCCCATCAAACGTCCTATTAATAGCTTACAGTTACATTTAATACCTTTAAAATATCTGATTTTATTTAACAAAACTAGTTATGATTAAAATAAAATTTGTCCACATTACAAATTTTACATTTGACTTCACTGAATTATAAATTAATTGTTCGTGAGACAAATGATGAACTAAAACGAGCACAAAACCACAATGATTATACTAAAAATAGTCGTTATAGATTTACATTGATATCAAGGGAAGCTCTCATTGTTTTCCACCCAACAAACTTTGAATGCACTTCTTTTATTTAGGCCAAACAAACTCAAACACTAGTATAATTAGTGTTTAGCGACTAACCTTAAAATAACTGTGGTAATCCAAACTTTTATTTACATGGTCAACTGTGTATTCATTTACAGGCCGGCGTTTGTAGAAAGGCATTTGGCTTCACGATGCCCACTGGACAGAGTAAGTGTAGTAGTGGGGAGCTTGCTTGACTTGGCTACTTCGTGGTGTTTACATTGGTACAGTCACAGTAAAAAGCATTTTTTCCAAGTTTTTCTTTGTTTTTGTCTAATTTATAAATCGTTTTACGTAAATATGGATATCTTAACAGAAAAATCCATAAATAACACAGTTAATCATTAAGAGCTACTAAATTATTATCAAGATCAATCAATATACCACCAATAACATCCAAATATCAAAGGACAAAATAAAACGCTTAGAATATTTGATACTCCAATCAAACTATGCCCAAGAGAATAATTAACTTATTAAAAATACAAATCACGAAGAAAAAGACGTAGTACTTAGAAAAGCAATCAGGAAGAATATAAATTCGGATAAGACTATAGGCCAATTAGCATACTGTCGACTTTGTTAAAAACATTTAGAAAAATCTTTCGTTTTCAATTTGGTAAACACGTTAATAATCATGATCTATTGCTGTACTACCGCTTCATTACGTATAACTGACGAAATGACGATGTACTTTACGCTTATGACAGCTTGACTTGACTTCAGCAAAGCTAACAATCACGAATTACTTCTTGCGATACTTCTTTACTAGGGGCTTATTTCTAATGTGATTAGTCTATTTAGAAGCTACTTCAGTAGTATAATACAAAGTGCTAAAGTAGCTAACAATCGTTTATGCCCGTTGGAGTTACCAGAGGGGTACCACAAGGGTCCATACTTGGTCTATTGTTGTTTACCCTTTATACAGTGAATGGTGTACTTGTATGACGGTCTTAATATTCAAATATACGCGGATGACATGATGACTAATTGTTTCTTTAAACATATATTTTGCATTTTATTGTTGGGTAAGTCAGTAAATGATATTGCTTTACCCGCCATAACAATAAATAATTCTGAAATGCCGGTAATTATAGTGCCAAAAATTTAGGTCTATCAATTGATAAATCTTTTAGGTTTAGACAGCAAATGTATCTATATTCAAAGAGCATACAGCTGTCTAAAACTAGTATATTCACATAGACAATATTTTAGTACAAAATCAAAAATCCTATTGTACGATTTCTCAATTCTTTCTCACTTCTCGTATTGTATTCCGGTATTGGTACTTGCTCCGACCTACACACTTCTCAAAGTATACAAAACTCATGTATGCCTTTTATTTATGAATAACTCGCAGCTTATTTGATACAGTACCTGTTTTACAATGTAGACATCAGTAATTTCAAAGCTAATAAGTATATCGACAAAACTTGAATGTAATTTTGTAGACACATGTTTAACGAACAGAATGCCCAAAAACTGTTGCAAAAATATATTTTCTCGTCCCGCAAGATTGGAATTCGCAATTACGCTGCAAAAATGTAGCTTACAGCTTATTTGATGCAGGCACTTTTGCAAGCCTAGCCGACAGATTATCGCGCCTTTTACCTGTATTTTGTCTACTCTGCCTTTTTTAGTTATGATCGCAAGTAGTTGCAGCTAATTTTTAATCTGATAAAAGCAAGCGTCAGTATTAGAAGCGGAATTTATAAAAATGGGTCGTCTTACAACAATTGAACAGCGTGAATTGCTCATACATCATTATAAAACTGGAACATCGATCCGCAAAGTTGCTTAAATGGTCAATTTGAATGCCTATACAGTGCAGCATATCATCGAGCGCTTCATACACGAGAATCGGATGAAAGATAAGGGCAGAAGTGCACCAAACAAAATTTTCAACGCGTCTGACGAGCGATATATTGTCCGTAAAATCAAAGCAAATCTGAAGTTATCAGCTCTCAAACTAGCTACTGAAGTCCAGCATGAATTAGCAAAATCATGCAATGCTGAAACCGTTCGCCGGCTTCTTTGCGCGCATGACTTTAATGGCCGAGTAGCACGTAAGAAACCATTCTGAAGCAAGAGACATCAACAGAGCCGACTTGCCTTTGCTAAGGAACATGTCCAAGTTCGACATTTTTTGATCCGACGGCATGCCTTACGTCTGGCTACAACCAAATATTGAACTAAACAAAGAGAACCTTAAAGCTACCGTGAAGCATGGCGGCGGTAGTGTGATGGTTTGGGCCTGTATATCCGCAGCCGGCGTGGGAAATTTGGAATTTATTGAGAGGATAATGGACAAAAGTATATACCTCACCATACTCAAAAACAATTTGCTGCAAAGTGCCTAGAAACTGGGTATATGCGAACAATTTTAGTTTTGTCAAGACAACGACCCTAAGCACAAGTCTGGACTTGTGCAGTCCTGGCTCATATGGCACTGCCTCCATTTGATGTCACCGCCGGTGCAGTCACCTGAAATGAACTTCATTGAAAATCTGTGGGCTTTGTTGGACACAAACATTCGGAAACACAAAATCTCTAACAAAGATGATTTGAAGAAGGCGCTGTTAGAGGAATGGCAGTTAATCACCCCAGACATTACACAAAAGCTTATCGATTCAATGCCTGCCAGACTCCTCCAGGCTTTTGTAGAGGCACAGGGATATCTCACCAAATACTAAAAGGAGCATTAAAATAAATAGTTTATAGGATTCTTAAGTCTTATTTTTTTGAAGTCCTTTTCTATTTTTTTTATTAATTAGGGTTGACAACTTTGAAAAATTTTAATAGTATAACAGGCGGAGCATACTGTATAATTATTTTTAACGTTTAGTCTAACATTTTGGTAGGTTTTGAAATTCGAACAGCTGGTACTGAATTGCTCCCTGTGAATGATATTTGATTTTAGAATGTTGGTTAGTGAATTTGATTAGAGATGCTTTCTAAGCAAGGTTAAGTTTAATTGTAAACTCTATTGAAATGGAAAAGATTAATTTCTTTTCTGGTTTCTTAAAGGATGAAACTACTAGGTTTTCATTTGTGAAAAATTGTGTAGTGATATTTTCTCTTTTTCTTCTTAGTTTACTAATCGATTTAATTTGGATGCCACTGATTGGGAATTCTTGTTCTTTTAAATCAAAACTAAACATTTTCTGGGGGGGGGGGATGGACTTGCAATCGCGGATTCGTGGTGCGATCTTTTGAAGTACGGAGCGAGGTATTTTCTTGAGAAGGTAGACCCTGCGCTTTCGGTAAACTGTTAGGGCGAATTGTGCTTAGATTGTGTTGTTTAGTGCGTTTTTGTTTTGGGTTTTATTCAATGCTGATTGTTGTCTATTTTGCATTTAGTTTTTTTGGGAGCTGCCTTATTTCACCGTAAAAACGGTAGGAAGCCGGTTCGATAATTAAGGTAGAAGTTTTCTTCAAGGCTTTGGTACATTCTTATCTGTGGGTTTTTTATAAAATTATTGACTCGACTTCAGCGGTTTCACCACTGGGCTGACCAATTGCTAAGTTTGGAATGGTGAGGACGTTCCCGTCTAGAAGGGATCCAGTACTTGGCTTCAATATTTGACTTTCTCAATGAAATAGAAATTTAAGTTTTACTACCTAAAACAAGAAAAAAAATGTTTTAGGATACTTTTTTTGATACCAATCACTCGAAAAATTTTTTGTTGGTTTTTTAAATTTAAATTAGTTGTTTGAACGTTTAGTGTAAGAGAAGTATTATTGATGTTTTTATTTTAAAAATTTCCGTATCTTAAGGTCATTCAATTTCTGGACTTGAATTAAATTTATTTTGTTCTGTAATTAAAGGTTTTTACAGCTTTTACATCTCGAACAGATCTGTTCAGCGCTGGAGAAGGTTTATTTGGTCAGTTTTGTTCTTTAGTTTTTTCCAGGATTTTCTTTGTACTGTATTTAAATTATTAATTTTATCTAACTTTACTAAATGCAGTTGCCACTGTTATTAAAAGTTTTTCTATTAGTTTTGCGTCAATATTGCTTTAAAGGAAAAAAAGAGGAAACATTCTATTTCTGGTCTGATTGTTGTGATTTTTTTTATGTCTTTGTGTTTCTTATTTGCTATGTTTTATTATGTGTATAATGTTCTTATCTACGCCTAAGGCAACTTACTGAGCTTAGTCGGCCTAGGACCAAAGAAATCCCAGTTTTATAGATAAATTGATAAATGTATAACGCAAGGTCGCGTTACAGTGTGCACATCATCTTACGTCATAGAGATCTGGTGATTATACCCCAATACGATCTTACATCCTATAAGCGTTCATTGTCGTATAATATTGCAAAAGCTTATAAAGCTATTTCTCAATCCATAAATACGTTACCAGTTAACGAATTTAAAAAACAACTGACTGTGATGTTACTACAAGAGCAACTATTTAACTATTTAATAGTCATTAGACCAATACTATCAATTTATTTATCATAACCGTATATACCCATACATATATATTTTTTTGTATTAGTTGCTGCTATTATTTGATTAAATATACTTTTTTTGTTTTAATTTTTTGTTTTTGTTTTCTTTCCTATTGCGGAATAAAATTATTATTATTACTGTTATTTAATAGCAATTAAGATATTAAAACAACTATCAAGAAATACAACAATAGAACATACTAATCTGATCAATGCTGCGTTTAGACAGATAATGTTATCCAAGCCAGTATACATAAAACATTTAGGATGAAGAAAGTTAAGACTGTATTGTACACATTACTGGAGCACGACTGCAATCCTAAGTACAAACTGTTGCAATTGAACAATCTACAATTTAGTTACAACAGGATGACTGTCACGGTTGCTTCTCGGTTAAAGATCAGACCATTTTAGGTAGTTGTTCTTCATGGTGACAATGTGGATGGCTGCAGTAGATTGAACAGCTGTAAATTGCCGGCTTCGTGGGTTGTTGTTGTGGTGGAGTGGCGACGTTGTTCATGGTATGGTATGATAGAAGCACACCTTTGAGATATGTTGGTGGTCTGGATGGTTGTGCTGTCGACTGAGATAGTGAGCTTTGGACTAATAAAACTCGCTTTGGAAGATGCGTGGATGCTAACTAGCTGAGAACTGTTGCCTCGAGTTGGCATTTATGAAAATGCCAATACATATCAGGGCCGATAGCAGTTTGAAATACTGAGATTTGATTTGTTGACGGTGACGTTGATGTAATGACAATACAACAAATGACAAATGTCTTTTTTGGTCTACATCTTTACAAACGCACACTGGCAGTAGACAGTGATAGTATGGGATCACAATCTTACTAAACGACTATCAGCTTTGTGGTGAACTCACGCTACAGTAGGGTGGATATCGGTAACTCCATTAGTCAGCTCACCAAATGGATTCTCAGATATTTGTGTTTACGGTCCTTGACTTTAACTCACTTGCTCACTACATGAATGATACATGATGACCCAACGCACGGTGATCAATTTTGAATAATTAGCTAGACAAAATGTAGAAAATAGAATTTCTCATTTCGAAAAAATAATAGTATACGTAGCAAGTTAAAGATTCAATTGTTAATATACTGTAGATTTAACAGGCCTGGACTGGTCCAATTTGTTGCGACCAAGGTTAAAAGTAGAAGTATTGTATTGACGCGCTTATGCTATTGCAAAGTGTTGTGTCGATGAGCAGTCTTTTGTTTATGTTAATAAAGTTTTGCATATTTATAGTATTAGTTTGTTGTTGTGAGTGTAATAAAAACCATTTCTAGTAAGGAAATAACTTTATAAAATAGCATAATACTTAAAGTTTACCGGATAGTACATAATAAGCTTGCGGTAGTTAAACAAAAAATGTTTCAAAAAGTTTCACGACAAATTTTATTCTGTTTTGTAGGTGTGAGTTTCTACTTTAAAATCTATAATAAATCTTCACTTAGTTTCACCAATAATTTCTTCTGTTTTGATTTGTTGAATGAATCAGAAATGGGACACATTATAGACGTGGCGATACAAGATAAGGGAAACACGAACGATGGAAAGTCGTTTTCTTGAAGATGTAGAAAAGTTATTATAAAATATGGGAATAGATAAAACTTTTAGTGTAGGTTTCTCCACAATATTAGACACAATATCAAGTGGATATGCTATAAATATGACAAAGTTTAAAAAGTACACGATAAAAACTGCAAAACTCTATATAAAGCTGTATCCCTGGTATCCTATGTCAGTAAGCCTCCGCAAGATATTAATACACGGATGTGTTGGCCCATTTTATGTGTCCAATTGGACAGTTGTCCGAAGACGCTTTCCTGGCTCGCTATAAAGAGTTAGAAAGTTTCGTGAACGTCACCCGAAAGATGTCAAAGTGTAATTAAGATCTTTTGCGTTTGCTCTTGATATTTTCAGATTCTTTAATTACCAGCATTCGAACGCTACCAAAAAGAAAATGTGGAAGTTTGTTAGAAGAGGTCAGATCTCTTCTTTAGATCCCTGACAAAGTAGTACACTCTGTAGAAGACTCTGACGATGATCAGAAGAAAGAAGACATAAAATGATAATGTGGTAGAAAACGGAAACATGAGTTGACAGAAGTATTTTGAATAAACTAGTGATCACGGATCATTCTTTTCAGATTTGATTTGTCATCTGTTTTATGCTGTTATAAGCTTTTAAATTCAAAGCGTTATTTCACATTGTTTAGTGAGTTATTTTACTATTGGGTTTTTGTATTAAATGTTCAAGTTTGCAAACTTAAAGTTAACAATATAGAATAGAATCACAGAAAAAAACAGTTCCCAACTCAAACACACTATTTCAATTTAAATTAAAGCTCGGAATTGCAGGCGGCTCAAAACGAACTTGATAGAAAACAGTTCCGTCTTACATCTTGTAATATGTAGGCTAAGTAATTCAATTGAGCCGGTTTAATGATTCAACTCAGTTAGATGAGTTAGAACCGGCGATTTAGCTCAACAAAAAGAACCGAACGGGGCAATAGAACCTTTAAAGGAAAGAAAAGACCAAAGTCTGAATGCTACTGGGCACTACACAAAGCTACTGCAACAGGTCTATCACTAAGGTTAATTTCTGCCCAATACATGATGCTTTGCAACATCAACCAATAACAGCGCACATTTGGTGTTCCGGAAGGGGATAAGATAATTCCTTTCTCTCTACCGTGTTTCCATATAACATTTCAATTTTAGATCATACGCTATTCTATCATATTTGGGGCTGTGGCCTTGATACGAATATGTCCTAACCTTAATTGTAATACGATTAATTACTGAACTTATTAATGGCACGCCAAATTAAATAAGACTAAATCAATACTTGTTTTCACCAACAAAAGAGTGTCGCATTGCATACTTGCGACAATTGATAACAATACATTTGGGAATCAATTTGGATATCAAACTACTTTAGAAAGAGTACAAAACTGAGAAGAGCCAGGACCTGATTATTCCTCGAATCAAACTGGCAGAGTGTAATAAACTGTTGTTACATGTAAAAGATTTATAAAGCCGGTTTGAACATATTGATACTTAGTTTTGGGCCGATTTTAAACCAAGCAGTCTGGATGAGGTACAAAAATTTCATTATGGAGCATGAAATGGCTACTTACACAGAAATATAAATTATCAAAAATTTTCGCCAAAAGTACGAATAAATCTTTTGTCTTACTTAAGCATGTTAAACCTTACATTCAAGTTGATATAAAAGTGGCAGCAAAAAGCAAACCATTTCTGATAATATTTCAAAAGTTTTGTGTTAAGAACTTTTTTGTTTGTACTGATCAGAGCAAATCATCCAAGAAACTTATCAGTTCATTATTGAGATACCCTGTATACTTTATGATTTTTTTCGCATAGATATCTCCCATTTAATATGATCATAACTTGTTTTCACCTTGTTAAGTTAAGTTAATAATTTTGGATAAACAGAGTTTCCTTCTCGAAAACTAACACTGATTGCGAAACTGTTATTGCAAACAAATACGAAATTCTAACTTCATGCAAATCAAGGAACCAAGAAATTCTTTAATGTAAATAATTAATTCCTCGCCAACTTTGTTGGATGTAATTTGAAATCCCCCTTTTCTAATTTTTAATAATTCATCCCTTGTTTACCCAAAGGAAACATATAATTTTAGTATGGTGAAACCTTCACCCCTTACTGTTAAAATATTTGAATCCTTTTTTTCCTTTTTACGGCGTATTTAAAATAACCATTAGTTTATATTTAGAATTCTCCAGCTATATTAGATCTTTTCCTTTTTGGGAAAGAAAACACGCGAAGCAAAAAAATGTCTAGCAATAAAAAAGCTCAAAAGATCTATAATGCAACGTAATTTAAACTTTCCAACGAATTACGATTTAGTTTGACGACGTTTATTAAACAAACTTCCATTTTCTGCTATCTACTTGCGTTGAAGTGACAAGAGTTTGACGCCCATTTCTCGTTTATAATCACGTACATGCCGAAACGTTCGTAAATTTGCGAGAGCTCACAAACTGACACAATCTCTCAATTTTCTTCTTCAAACAAGCATTGTTTTCTTAGGATATGCAAACAGCAACACTCTCTAAAAACGCTCATTTATCTTTACCAACAATAATACGATGGAAGGCAGAAGGAGATGTTGACACTATCACCAGTCATTTTAAATCCCACCAAAAGAGCAAATGGGGCCCACGGCCACGTGCAATCATTTTCCACTTTATTGAGTTTTATTTTAGGGTAAACAGAAAAAAAACGACCAATTAAAAATAGCCCAACAAGTTAAAAACAGCCCCCATAATGAATATATCCAGTCAAGCAAAAACCTCAACGCCGTGAGCGGGCTGAGAGCTGACGTTTTTGCTATACTTAATGAGGATGTATGACGTTAAAGCGAGACTGATTTCTAATTAAGGGAGCAAACAGGGTTAGGACTTAGCGTAATGAACCGTAATGAACTTTCTGGTTTCCATTAATCGCTAATTGTGGTAGGTATTCAAAATCTGTGACCTCGTCAATGAGTAAAGCGGTGCGGAAATCATCCGCAATTCCTTATTGTGCCGTACCACAGCAGTGTTCCATTTCATTTCTAAAAGTACCTTTTCAATTGTTTTATAACATGAAAAGGGAAAACAATTAAGGATGAATTAATTAAAAAACGCTTTTAAAGGCCTTGGAATATCATTAAGTAAAACTAAAGAAAATTCAAATGAAAGAGATAGGGTGAAAGGTATAAACACTAATAATGGCAGCTCAAACGTTTTATATTTTTTTAGCGTAAAAAGTTCCCAATCGACCTTCTGGGGAATCAAGATCTCAGACTTAATCGCATGTTCAAAACATTCCAAATGGTATTTTTTTCCTACATCAGTTAATCTTTCTAGCTGGAAAATTAGCTTTTAAATTAAAACATCTCAGTTTATTTTATATTGTTTTTCTCTTTTCCAGTAAAAGCAGCTTCTGAGATATTAACTTGAGAGTATTGTAAATAGTCGCAGTTTTCCATTTTGTTTATTTATGAATTCTAGTAGAACTACTTTAAGCTACATGAATATGAATTTTAATGCTTTGAAAATAAACTTCTGGGCAACTAAGTAGTATAACATTAGATAAGTCTTTGACTTTAACGTCATTATTGTTAATAAACCTTGCATACACCAGAGAAGCAAGTTAGTCAAATAAAGCTCTTTTTAAAATTGCTATTAAATTATTGCAACTTCCTTTTAGATTTTCTAAGCAAACATGCTTTTTTGCTGTTTGTATATTTAAAGTTAATAAAATGGCTTCTACAGGTGACTTCTTTTATAGATTTTTGTTTTAAATAAAAGATATGTAAAATAATTTTTTTGAGGTTTTCCCTCTGACGGCTTCTTTAAATGTGATTCCTGGCAACAATATGCTGCAAGTACTTTTTTCCTTTCTTTCGTAACTGCGATTTCTTTCTAAATCTCTTCATGTCTTCCGTTTTATATTTTTGTTAACCCAATTACCCACCTAACTAGATCTTTTAATACTACTTTTATTTAAAGATCACATTTTCTTCATAGGTTTTCTTGTACAAAGCTCTTTACTTTGAATTTATTTCGTTATATTCACAAATATTCAGATCTCTATTGTGGAAAATAGTTGGTATTCTTCAGAATATTCTTTATGCGGTTCTATTCTGGATTATATTTCTGTATATATCTTCCAAATATTTGCTTAACAAAAAAATCCTCGAAAAAGCTATAAATAAAAATTAAATAACCTTGGTGATAGCATGTATACTAGAGACACGTATCGCTTCGAATTTCTATTTTGTGGTAAAATCGTTTCGTAGTCTGCTTTTGCAGACTTTCAGTTTTTTTATTGATATTTCCACATCCTTGTAGAACAACATTTGCATTATTTTATATTCAGTCGACTGCAAAAGAAATCAGATTGAAATAATGCCTTTTTATATTTAGTATTTTAACAAAACAATGAAATTAAGTTAATTTGGCGAGAATAAAATCCTGAAAGATAAAACTAACGAAAATTGGTTAATTCAGTAACTTTATAATCTAGGAAGTCGAGAGAAAAAATGTCATTTCAGAAACAAATTACTATAAGGGTGAAACTTTGGGAATAAGTAATATATGGCCTTACCCTTACCGTACTAAAAGCCTCTGGCTCTAGGAACTGTGAAGTTTTTAGCGGTGCTTTTATGTGGTAAATTCGGATTAAAAACCGCCTGCATCGATCTCTGAATTTATTTAGTTGGAGTGGAGTTGCCTGTTTTGTTTTTTATCTCAAGCTTATACAATTTTCAGTAATGTACATTATATTAGGTTAGTTATAACTTATAGCACTGATATACGCGTTTAATTAATTTATTAGTAGTGATTATACAGTGTGTTCGAAAAATATGGAATATCCTATATATCTCAGTAAATATGCATTTTATGGAAAAATGTTTCCTATAAAAGTTGTTTAGCGTTTAGTTTTACATTACAGGGCAATACCAAATAACTATTAAAAAAAACAAAAGCGCAACAAATAATGCTTTCATTTTTTTTAATGGGAAGGTATCCCTTTATTGTACTCATTTGATAGAGAATATTTTTCTCTTTTTAATGATGTAAAACTTTGATACACTTGCGTAAGTAAGTTTTGATTAAAACGCAACAAATTGAAAGTTTATTTCAATATTCATCTGTTACGAGTTGAAAATTTTGTATAACTACACTCTACAGTTCATAGAAGGTGTTCAAAGTGTGCACCATTTACAGCTTGTATATAATAAAGTCGTCTTTCAAATTCGTTTACTGCATTTTGAATCGTTTCTGGTGTGATAGCTCTAATCTCTGTTCTAATACGGTCTTTTAGAGTGTCAATATCTTCAGACATATCAACATAAATCTTATTTTTGAAAAAATCAAGTGGACTTAAATCCGGCAAACGAGCTGGCCATTCTACTGCACCTCTTCCGCCTAGCCATCGATAAAGGAAAATATTATCAAGAAACTGTCTGACATTAATTCCGAAATGAGGAGGAGCACCGTTTTGTTGCAACCATATTCTGTTACGGGGTACATCTGGATCTAGTTCATTAGGAAATAACAGCTAAAGCAGGAACTAAGTCATATCTTAAAAAATCTAGATACGCATCCGCTGTTAAATTATGTTGTATAAAAAAGGGTCTCAAAATTTGGGTTCCAATAATTCCTGCCCAGACATTGACTTTCTGCTGATATTGGGTGTGCCCTTCTACATACCAGCCAGGATTTAGCGAAGACCAGTAGCGCGTGTTTTGTTTGTTAATGGTACCATTCAAACAAAACGTTACCTCATCAGTGAAGAGGATATTTTTATGAAAATTTGCATTTTCTAAAGCCTATGTGTTATTTCCTCGCAAAATTGCAATCTTCTATCTAATTCATCTTCTAATAATTCTTGAACTATACAAGGTTTATACGGATGCCACTTCTCCTTTCTTAGAACTTCGTGTGCAGTGGATTTCTTCAAAGTATGTTCACGAGCAATTTGTCGAACAGAAACAGGTGAATTTTCCACGACAGCCAACATTATGTTTTCACGTTGTTCATTATTTAGAGCTTTAGGTCTGCCCGTTTTTCGACGATCTTTGACAGAACCCGTCTCATGAAATTTATGCAAAATCTTACTTACAGTAGACTGAGAAATATGGTATTCGGGGTGCACGTTATTAAACAAATTGCAAACTTCCTCCTGTGTTCTCCTTCTGTCTCTATATCCCAGCATCATTAAAATTTCGATACGATGTTTTTCTGATAAATGATCCATAGGAAGTCGTATTTTTGTAATTTTGTTATCCTCACGTTAATCAAAATACTTTAATTAATTAAACAAATAACTTTTCGCTTCAGTGCGGTTATTAATTGACATTTCTACGACGCATTCAATTGTTGCAACAAACAAAAGTGTATCACACCGACCATAATATCACTAAATGACATTGAAAATTTAAAAGACCGCGTTTGGAAAGGTAACAGATGAATAAATAAACTTTTAAGCGTTATTCAAACAATTTTTTGCGTTTTAATCAAAATTTACTTATGAAAGTGTACATCATTGAAAAGAGAAAAATATTCTCTATCAAATGAGTACAATAAAGGGATACCTTCTCATTTAAAAAATTGAAGCATTATTCGTTGCGCTTTTGTTTTTTTAAAAAAATAGTTATTTGGTATTGCCCTGTAATGTAAAACTAAACACTAAACAACTTTTATAGGAAACATGTTTCTATAAAATGCATATTTACTGAGATATATAGGATATTCCATACTTTTCGGACACACTGTATGTAGGTTTTGTGTAAGTACTGCTGATAACTTTGGATTTTTTAAATGCTGGAAGAACATAGATTATAACTAGGGAAAAAAAGATAATTGGAAACACGGCTAATAAGAAGCAGCGTTTATACAGGGTGTCCCGTAAATGCCAATAAAGCTTCAGGTAAACATCTTCTGTGAGTGCTTATTGCAAATCTGCAAAAAGAAAATTTCTCCTCAGGATAGTTTTCTTGTAGAAGTGGTCAGACGTTAGCATCTTTAACACTAAGTAAACAGAAACCACAAAATGAAGCCATTACCAATTCAACAAATGAATCTGTTGAAACAACAATTACCCTGTTAGATTTCTCTTTTTATTAATGCCATTAAAAATTGAATTCTTAGCAAAAAATAGATATGAGAAACATGCAAGTCTTGGGTGTACTGATAAATCCAATGAAATTAGTTGCCAGCAATTCTTTCAAGTTTTGACAATTTTATAGTTCATTATCACTGAAATAAAACTGAATCTTTGATTTCCTACGATACTTTGGTTCCTGTATTCGAATAATTTTGTATTTGCCTGCAACAGCGTTGCCAAGTTTAAATTTTGTTTTCTGGTTCGTGCGATAAATCTAATTACGTTGGAACATTCGTGTTTTCAATTTTAGCATCTTAAGAGGTTAATGAAGGCTGCTACCTAAAGCTTTATTGGTATTTACGGAACACCCTGTATTTGCCGTTAAAAATCAAGAAGGAAGAATGAGATACGGTGGAATGAATTAGTTGGTGTTTTGTGTTTATGCATAATTATAAAGGTAAGCTGATACGCACCTTTTTTCCCTCAAACCCTACAATTTAAGAGTTCCTTAAATTTGTCTTTTATTTACCCTTGAGTGTACACAAAAGTTTAATTTGTTTAATTATGAATTCCAATTAGTTGTTAATATGTTTCTTTCAAGATTATGTTTATCTCAACTTTCTTAACACTTCTCTAGAATATTCGCTGTCTCTTAATGTAGTCGATTTCATCATTAATCAGGGCAATCAAAGACAAAGCACGGTGCAAGAAGAGACGATTCCATGCATCCATATCAACGATTTCGTACAGTTACAATTGCCTAGACAACCAATAATACGGACAAAAACATGGAAAATAAAATTCTCCTTGTGAAGCAAGGGTAGCCTTTGGGTGCTGCTGCTACAAGTATGGCATCTCAAGGTCAACATTTGAAGAATACTACAAACAGGAGAAACTGGCTTTAGTTGGAGGAGTTAAAATCAGAACAATTAGAACAACATAAAAAACCCTTGCCTCAGTTTTGGTTTGGATATGGTTTTATCAAAGAAGAAACTTTAAATTTTGTGAAAAGGTTCGTCAAAGATTCAGGAATTCACACAAGATGGGGAGAGAAGTGTCCAGGAGATAATTGGTTCAAATTGTTTATGAAGAGACATCTAGACTTATCTATCAGAAAAAGTCAAATATTTAAACAACAAAAACTTTGAGGTGCAGACCTTTAACATATATCATAACAAATTGGTATGAAACACTAAAGAAACTGCTTAAAGAAGAGAAAATCTTTAAGGTGGTTATTCGTTTGGAATTGTGATGAGTCTGCATTCTTTCATTATCCAGAAGATGTTAAACTTATAGCACCAAAAGGTCTGAATCATGTGTTTAAAAATGTTGGAGGTTGAGGTAAAGAAAAGCATGCTGTAGCTCTGATGAACAAAAGATGCCGCGGTTTGTAATTTTAGAGGGTATAATTGGATACTAAAACATGACTATCCAGTATATTTTTCCAGTAAATGCTTTGAAATTCTCAAATGACGCCTATAACCCGACTAAACTAGATAAATATAAATTGAGTAAAAATTTGATTATTCAGAATAAAGTGTCTAAAGATCCTGAACCACTAACATCCAAAAGCGCTGAAACATCAACATCTATGAACTTCAAATCATCAACATCCAAAGACTCTGAGCCGTCATTATTCAAGCTACCTTTAGAACAGTGCATAAAACGCGAGAACTTAACTAAAAGGATTGAAGGAAGTAAAAGGTTAAGATTGACTGATAACATTGGTAACGTTTTAACATCTAAAGAGGCCTTAAACCAACTAAAAAAAAACGAACACCAAGCGAAACTTAAAGCAACGACGCAGAAAAGCAAAACGTTTAAGATAAAGATGAAGAACGCCAAATTAATTTAATCTTGTTATCACACTGCACACAGGCATAGCACGGTTAGGTATCTTATTACATCAACCGTCTCCTATAACCCTCATTTCCCCTACCAGAATTATGCGTTTTTACAGTAATTTTGCTAGAGGCACATTGACTAGCTCAAGAAGACACTTTGTCAATAGTCGTTTGAAAATAATAATCTGCGCGTCATTTTGGATAACGAAATATGCATGTAAAAAGCAAATTTTATATCTGTTACTTATGTTCTAAGGCGAAAAGTTTCCGCGTTTGTAAGTACCTGTACAATCAACGGAGGTGTTTATTTAAATGAGAAAAAGATTGTTACCTCCCATGCGTCAGCATACATCACCGACGTTATTTTGGCCAGATGTAGCAAGTTGCCACTATTCAAGGAACGTTCTAGAGTGATATGCCCTGAACAGTGTCGATGTTGAACCAAAAAACCCAATTTACTAACTCAATTGAAAGATATTTGGCAAACTTCAAAACAAACTTTTATCTTTGTCTGTACACAATTTCTGTCAGTAATATCTTCCATAGTTATTAACTTTTAAAATTCTTTTAACTTTTTTTAGACTTGATAAGCCTACTCCATTGGCTTTATTGTTAATTTTCTTGCTTTTCTGCTCAATTGTAAAAACATGTCCTAAGTAATCTCTGAATTTTAGGTGAAACTGTTGCTCTTAACCTTTATTTTTACTTTTGAAATGGGCTGTCCCAGCATGAAGAAAGTACGCCAAGTTAGCGCTCCATCAAAGTTCAGTTTGCTAAAAACTTAGAGTAAAATAACGATGCGTTCATTACAAATTATTGAATTTATTGAACGCATCTACTATTTTATTTCTAATATAGTTTGGTGTTAGTCTCAGCAGGTGCTAGAGAGGGTCATAAAATGTCACTGTCAGTGTTAGTGCTCTAGTGAAATTAAGTTATAAACGAAGACAAAACATTAATAAATTCTCTCTGCTGTTCCTTCAAGACAGTCCTTTTTAGGACTATATCAATGCACAAAATGACAACGAAGATAGAAGACCTGTCATAGGAAGAACTTTGAAAGTTCGCCACAGAAGTACACAACTATACAAAAACTAGATTGGGAGATTATTTAAGCACGAACATTAGCTGGAAAAAAACCTCAACACTTTCAACGAAGAAAACAAAAAGGTGAAACATAAGTAACCTAGAAACTCTTTAAATATGAACGTCATTCTCACTATAATAACCAGTGAAGACAAAGACGAAGAACACAAAAAGATAAAACATTGGAAACCTATTTAAAAATTCTTGAAACATGAACGTCACTCCCACTACCACGACGAAGAATACCAGACGGTCCAGCTCAAGGAAACTCAAAAGCGGACACGACAAGAATCCAAAGAGACAAGTAAAGTTGCCTATGAGAATCAATCTGACATCCTAGCGGAGGAAAATATGAATGAAAAACCATGCCATTGATGCAAGCTCGGGCGAGACTGTGAAGCGAATGCGAATAACATCAATCGTCATCAAACAGGAAGAACGCTGGGCATTCCTGTCAAGCGAAATAAAACTCCTAAACCTCAATGTCACCCAGACGAAGAACGTCAATGAAGGTATAAGCATCCACTCAGAAAAAATCGAGGACCATCGTAAGATAATCCACCTTCTCAATGATGCCAAAACGACTTTTTGCACATACCAACACCCGGCAGAAAAGCCGATAAAGGTGATACTCCGAGGCATCCCCTCAGAAATCGACATCAAAGAAGTTAAAAGAAACCTCCAAGATAAAGGTCTTCAGGTAAATGTTACAATTCGAATTACCGTAGGAAAAAAAACAGACAATCCACTTTCCTGATTCTGGGAAACCTAGTCAACTCTGTCCTCTCCCTTGCCATCAGAACCGAAACACTCTCCAAAGAGCTACTCATCATCAGCCAGTACCACAAGTATCAGGGCTTCAACCATTCTCAGAGGGGCTGCCACTCTTTTCCTCACTGTGTGAGATGTGCCAGGGACCACCACTCAGCCACCTGCACCAAAAGCACGGACCAGCCGGCAACATGCGCAAATTGCCATCCAGCTAGTTACCAAGGGTTTCCGAAATGTTCAAAAAACACAGTCTCGCAGAAAAAACCTGAACCAGCCTTGGAGAGTCGACGCATGATTCCAACAACATGTTTACCGTCAAACCCGCTTCGTCTCACAAAATCATACAGCAAAGTGGCTGGAATCGCTTCCGCTCCCTCAAATACAAAACCACCTCAAGATTTCCAAACTGCTAACTCGCCTTTCCTCCACCAACTACTGGAAAACGCCGCTATAACAAAGTAGCCTGAGACGCTAAAAAAGATACTATCAATCGCCCTCGGTGCAATCTCACACCTTAACATCTTACTTAAACTACTGCTGGAGATTCTAGCTTTTCTGGAATAAACTACTGTTCTAGCCAAAGTACGCAACGAGCTATAAAAAGCCCACCCTACAACCATCAACAAGATTCATCCAACAGATAAAGGAGGTTAAGGCATAGTTTCTCAGCCTTTTAGTATTTGCGACCCAATTTTCAATCACAATTTTCATCGTGCCCCCCTCCTCCCTCATGCAATAATTTTTACTGAAATCGTGCTGTAATTGTAATATTAGTTTCCATTTAATTTAATTTAATTGTATTTTGACGTTAAAGCTACACTACGACCTTGATAACGAACCTTAAAAATTACTTAAAAATTAATTTTGTAAATCTGTTGCAAAAAACGTAGGCATACAAAATTTTCTCATTTTTGAAGTGACATTCTGTGAAAGAGTAAGGGCGAGAAGCGTTAGACCAGGTCTTGAGCGTCGAGAGTGACGTCATGCGCAGAAAGGCCGAAAGTAGACCCCCTTGTCTCTTCCCACCACGCGTCGGCCATTCTCGTGGCTTCGCGACAAGTTCCGATTTCTAGATTCTAGAACGTCTGCGCGCCGTGTATAAAAGCTGGATCTCCTTCAGTTCCAGTCAGGGGGGCCGACTTCCCGTCCAGCAGCCGAGCTGTACAGACGTGCTTTACAGAGCTCCACTCTTACGATAAAGACTCCATACAAGACTTAGTCATCTTTTAAGATGGACTCGCCTCGTGAAGACCTTCGAGCACTTGACATGGAAGACAAGCTTGTCTTCTTTGATCAAGTTGTTCGCGGCCTAGGAAGAGGAGCTATTCTGGAATACAACCTCAAATACCCACGTTCATGGGATTGCAAATTGAAGACCTCGGAGACCACTTCGCCACCCAACCGGAAGCCTCCAACCTAACCCAGCATGTAGAGTAGGGCCAGCTTGAAGATCCAACCGAAGACGCCGCCATGGAAGAAGACGCCACCGACGCCGCCGCCACCACCACCACCACCGACGACGGGAAGAAGATGACGAAGAGGCAGAGGCAGTGGGCGAAGAAGAAGAAGACTGCAAGGGAGCGCGCTGCCGCGGCCTCCCTCCCAGGTGTGGTCGTAGCACCCGCCGACTACGACGCCGCTCCCACCGGCACGGACGCTGCTGACTCCGGGCAGGCCAGCGCATCGGCCGTGGATAACGGCTTAGCGGCAACCATTCAGCTGCCGAGGGCGACCTCGGATTCCCCCTCCGACCCCCTGGGAAGCCACGGCGCCAACACCTCCTACTCCGAGGCGCTGCTGAGGGACAGCGACGTGATGTCGTGCGCCTCTTCTGTCCAGGACTATAGCAGTAGCTACGAATCCGATTGCGACGACGGCTTTAGAAAAGTCGCCAGTCGGTCGAAGAAAGGACGCCGAGATTCTCCCGCTGTGGAACCGCTAGCGGCCCCGGCGGCGAACCGTTTCTCCGCTTTAGGAGCCGCACTCTGAGGGGGCCCCGCCGCGTGTCTCCCTAGGGTGCCTCCCATAATCCTTCACTCGAAGAACGACTGGGTTCGCATCTCGACGGAACTCACACGGCTTGATCTCGTTGTCGCGAAGGCCAAAAACCTCCGCGACGGCATTATGATTAAGCCGCAGGCGGAGCGGGACTACCGCGGGATCATGGATCTCCTCACAAGGCTGGGTCTATCCTTCCACGCATACCAGCTGACGAAGGAGAAATCGCTCAAGGTCGTCCTCCGGGGCATCCCGGAACCGATCCCTGTCGAGGAAGTAAAGGAGGCTCTCTCTAGCAGAGGCCTCCCGATTCTTTCTGTCCACCGGATGCGCCGAGGTCCGGAACGAATTCCCATACCGCTGGTGCTCGTCCTTCTGGACAAGTCCCGCGAAGCGGGCAAGATGTTCCAGACTAAGGAGGTACTCGGTCTGAGGGTGTCCGTGGAATCCCCGCGGAGCCGAGCAACTACAGGTCAATGCCACCGTTGTCAACGGTTCGGACATTCGCAGCGATGCTGCAACGCCCCACCCAGGTGCGTGAAACGCGCCGGTGCCCATCTACTCCAGGAGAGCGGACCACTGCATCCACCACTCGGGGCGAATCAGCTCCGCGACCCGCAACCCCGCAGCCAAGGCAACAGGCCGCACAAGCCGCCGCCCCCGCACCCCGCGAGGAAAGCGCGCCAGTCGCACCAGCTAGTAGCGCCGGTTCTCCGAACTGGTTAAACCTGCTGGGAGGCCTGGACTTCACGAAGCTCATCCGGGCGCTGAAGACAATCGGTCAGCGACTCTGCGAGGCCCCTGGTCTCGCGGAGATGTTGACCGCCATCGGATCCTTCATCCAGGACGTCCTTGAAGCCACCCAGGCCTAAGAAGACATCAAGCCCAACTGCCAACCCAAGGGCCCGCTGCCAATTGACGCAAGCTACAACATCCACTCCAGGTGAAGAAGACTACAGACGAAGGATATGGGAATTTAAATACGGAGATCCATCAGCCAGCAAGTTCATCGTTCATCGTTCAGTTCCAGTCAGTCTCAGTCGAGTCGTCCCTTCTACCTCTACTTCTGCCGTGAATATGTATGCATGTATATAGAATCATGGATACATTTTTAAGTGGGCGTAAGCGAGCATTAGACGATAGTGGCTCCGAAGATAAAATTAAAAAAAATATTCTCAAGATTATTTAAATTTTGGATTTACCAGCACTGAAATAAATAAAGAAGAAAGACCCCTGTGTGTCATTTGCTCAAAAATTTTGGCAGTAGACCTAATAAATTTAAATGAACATTTGGAAACGTTTCATAGTGAGTACGTTAGCAAATCACGAGAATTTTTCGAATTAAAATTAAAATCATATTAAAAGCAAAAACTATTTTTTAAAAAACCTCTGTCTGTGAATGAAAAAGCTTTACTTGCCTCTTACAAAGTTTCATATCAAATAGCTAGATGTAAAAAGCCTTACACCATTGGTGAAGAGCTTATTCTGCCAGCTGCAATTGAGATTGTAAAAACTATGTTTGGAGATAATTTTGCCAAACAATTGCAGTCCTTACCTCTATCAAATGATACTGTTGCCCGTCGAATTGGTGATATAGCTGAAGATGTACAGCATCAGCTTTTCGGGAAGTTGCGTGAGGCAATAGATAGCAATAAAGATGCTCATTTAGTTGCCTATGTTCGATTTTGTGATGGTATGTCAGCAGTAGAAGAACTACTATTCTGCAAACCAATAGAACTCAAAACAACAGCACTTGCATTATTTGCTATCTTAAATGATTTTCTAAACGAGGCAAATGTAGAGTGGAAAAATATGCACCGATGGTGTTCGTACAATGTCTGGAAGATTCCAAAGTGTACAAGCACTTGTGAAACAAAAATCTCCACAGTGTATGTGGACACATTGCATGGTCCACAGAGAAGCTCTGGCTTCCAAAGAAATGAGTCCTGGGCTGAATATTGTGATA
The DNA here is from genome assembly GCA_011009095.1 of Ignelater luminosus. Lineage (NCBI taxonomy): Eukaryota > Metazoa > Arthropoda > Insecta > Coleoptera > Elateridae > Ignelater > Ignelater luminosus. The sequence goes on from VTPC01007962.1 coordinate 42,937, forward strand.
ACAACGGTGGTAACTGTAGTAAATTATAAAAAAATGAGACCCCTAAAATCAAGAATCTTTTCTGCACTTTGTAACGACATTGGTGCAATACATTTTATTGCGAGACAAGATGGTTATCACGTCGCAAATTTTTGCAACGTGTTTATGGATTAAGAGATGAAATCGCCATTTTTCTAGAAGAGCAAAACCGACCGGAAGCCGAAAAGTTCCAAGATGATTTATTTGTGATGAAGTTGAGCTACTTGGTCGACATATTCGAGAAATAAAATACCTTGAATCTTCAACTCCAAGGAGCAAATGCACATATGTTGGATGCGAGTGATCAAGTTAATGCTTTTTGTAGAAAACTGGAGCAGAAATGTAAAGCAAAAAAACCTAAACATGTTAGCAAATGTAGATGAATGTGTTAAAATTTACAAGTCTGAAGATCAACACGTGGAAGATGTTTTTGTAACCATTGAAAATCATTTAACCATGCTGGCAAAGAATTTTAAAAAGTATGCGAGAAACCTTATGAATACTGATCTTCTGACTCTAACGGAATGCATTTAGACAATTTGTTTTAAAAACTTTTTCCGCACAAACAAAACTTCAACTCTGTACAGAGGAATTCAGATGTCAAACATAGCAATTTTTGGAAAGCCTCTTCCACGATCGTTTTCGATATTTAAACAAATATAAGTCTTTAGAATACAAAGCTGATTGTTGTCTTTTGGTATATCTAGTTATTTAGTTAATCTATCGAAAAAATTCGTTAATCCAAAAATTCTGTTGGTTTACAGAAGGGCTCGGTATTAAATTTAGACAGTTTCTGATTTTGGTTTGGTGTTTATCTTCAGCATTAATTTGAAACTTGGATTTTGCAAAATCAATTTGAAAAGATACATTTCTATTTACTTGTCCTTTACAACATTTACATCAATAAATTTTGTGGGTTTCAAGATTATTACTGTTTGTAATAGCTTCGTTGTTAAATATGCATGTCCACATTCTTTGTTTTCATGAAATTTGCAAAATACATGTCAAATATTCTAAAGATTGAAGAGTCTATTCTACCTTACTACGGTGGTAAAATTCAGAAATTTGTTAATCGCAGCACGATCAATCGCAAGATAATTTACAACACCTGCCCTATAATGATAACTTTTGTAATCAAACGATCATGAAGGGCCTGGAGTCAGGATAACTAACTCTATAATCCGATTGCGTAGTTAAGACAAAGAAGGAGGCAGAAACACATTGCAGATATGTAGTGAAGAGTTGCACAGTCTGATAATAATCAGTAATTAATGTGAAATAAGAAAATACTGAAATCTACAGGGTATGGTATTTAAACAACAAAAAACCAAAATTTATAGCGAAGTAAGATGAAATTTCACTACTGCCCTGTGATGTACGGTTTCAAAGCAAAATGTTCGTTATTTATACCAGAGTGTCTGAGTGAATTCATATTTTACAAGAAATAAACGAAGGAACCTCATAATTCAAATCTAAGGCTTACCATTGGAATCTCAGAGATACAAGGCCAGTTAAATTGGAACAAATTGGCATATTTTGATATTCAATAATAATCTAAAAAAGAATTCTATTGTATTTGAAAATTCCGTTTTTGAGCTTAGTTAACAAACAAATTGAATTTTGATCAAACTTCTTTTTAAATTATTATTAAGCATCAAAATATGCAACTTTGTTTCAACCAATCTTATATCTCTTGCATCTTTTGAAATACTAATCGCCAGAGCTTTGAATTGGAATAATCTTGTATGTTTTAAATAGCAGCAAATGAATAACAGGAAAACAACAAAATATATAAGGCATTATAATAATTCATACTTCATACTGTGAATTAAATATTTCTTTGTATAGACCTGAACCTAAAATTATACGTGTTCGATGTTTTCGTAATTTTGACCGGGACTTGTTGTTGAATGATTTAGAGTTATATCTCTGGAGTGACTTAATTCAAGAACGTGATATTGATAATAAGTTATCCCTATTCATGGCGTTTATTTTGTCGGTCTTTGATGCTCACGCCCCGATAAAGGAAGTTAAAGTTACCAAGCCAAAAGCTCCTTGGCTGACCGACAACTTAAAAGCAATCATGAGAGGACGTGACAGTGCCTTGAGGAAGTACAGGCGTACTAAATCCGTCTCTGATTGGAATAGGTACAAAGAGTTAAGGAACTTTACGGTAGCTTCCATACGGCGAGAAAAAAGATCATATCTAGACACATTCTCTAGGGAAAAAGATTCTCGCGGATTATTGAAAGCCCTAACCAACCTCAACGTACGAGGTGCGACTATTCGTAATATTCCCTCATACCTAGCTGATGCTAATTCGATTGGAGATTATTTCAGCTTTCCAAGTCAGCCTTCAAATAATAACTGCATTAACCAAATTCAATATTACTTAAATAATTATAATTCTGATACTCATTTTTCCTTTTTTCTTACTACTGTCAATGAAGTACACGATATTTTACATAATTGGCTTTAGGTACTGATAATATTTCTTTGATTATGTTGAAATACTGTATCCCATTCATTGCTAAATTCATTACCCATATTATTAACTGTTGTATTAAAGTAAGGTCATTTTCCGTCTGCATGGAAAAGTGCTGTTGGACTTCCTCTACCTAAAGTTACAAATCCAAAGAATTTTTCCAATTTGCGAATAATTAGTATTTTACCTTGTTTATCTAAAATGTTTGAGAAAGTTTTACATAAACAAATGTATAACTTTTTCAACAGTAATGAACTTTTGCCTAGGTGTCAATCCGGCTTTAGGAAGGGATTTAGTACGGCAGACTCTCTGGCTTCTGTTACGAATAATATTATCAACTCTTCTGATAAAAAATTAATTACTGCCTTGATTTTGCTAGATTTCTCAAAAGCTTTTGGTACCATCAGTCACGATCTCATATGCGCAAAATTACAATATTATAGTTTCGTTGAATCTGCTGTAAATCTGATTAAATCTTATCTGTCTGATAGAACCTTAATGATACAGCATAACAATAGATATTCTGTATCTTACTCTAGTACGTCTGGCGTGCCTCAAGGTTCAGTTTTGGGACCTTTGTTGTACATTATCTACACGGCAGATATTCTAAAGTCTATTAATAACTGTAAAATTCAAGCGTATGCCGACGATACGCAAATGTACAAATCTTTTGCTTTTTTCGAAAGAGCCCAGGCCTATGAAGACATCAATGGTGACCTGCAAAAGATCACTCAACTTTCTTTCGAACATAATCTTACATTAAATAGCAATAAATCTTGTTTACTATTTTTTGGAAATCGAAACCACACCCTAACGGTTAAAAACGATCAAAATCTACGCCTCAATAATCAGCAAATTCCAGTGGTAGATTCAGCTAGGAACTTAGGACTTATCTTAGACGTTAACTTACGATTTAAACAACATGTCTGTAAATTACTTCAGAAAACTTACGCTTCCTTAAAGCTGTTATATGCCAATCGAGAAATTTTAAATTTTGCTCAAAAGAAAATGCTCTCTGAATCATTGGTCTTATTACATTTCAATTACTGTAACTTTACTTATAGTCCGTGTCTTGATGCATGTGACAAGTACCGCATTCAAAAAACGCAAAATTGGTGTTATGACTTACGCAAGAAATTTTAGACCTAGGCTGGTCAAACATGGAAAATCGTTGGAAGAATCATTTGGGAGTATATACATATACTCTACTTTCAACAAAAAGTTCTACATCTCTTAGTTCTGAATTGATACCTGGGATAGAAGTGCACTCTGCAAATACTCGATAAAATTATATGCTCACTATGCCTCTTCATACGTCTTCATTGTTTCGGAGAAGTTTTATATACAATGCTGTCAAGTTTTATAATTCTTTGCCATTCGATATGCGAGGGCTCAATTAAAAAACTTTTAAACGAAATTTAAGACACTTCCTCTTTAGTCAGCAATAATTTTTTGTCCCTTCATTATCTGCCTATCTGTCTACTGCTTTGCAGTCAGAATTACTTATTTCTTTTATCTTTGTTTTTTTTTACTTTGCATCTAATCCTTTGGTTAAACAGAGTAGCCTTTGGCTAAATATCGTCAGGGGATTAGATTGCATGTATTTAAGTTTAGTTTTTTTATTTTAAGTTTACAATGTAAAATTTATTAATAAAGGCGATATAATAATTAAAAGAATTTTAGACTGCGTTTACCACTCTTTATAAAACTCTACTGCAGTCAAAAGTAATTCTAGAAAGTATAGGCAGTCGTTCTGTACCTTTCCTAGAAGCATTTCTTTATATTTCATGACTTTTAACGCTATTCTCCAATCAAGAATAATTAGGACACCCTACAAAGCTTGAAGAATAGTCACTTTAAATCGCCCATTGAAAGCAGTAGCAATGGTTACTGGAGTCATCACGCGCAGGAGGAGATCGGGGTGTTTGTTGCCTTACACGGAACACTAATCATAGCAACTTTGATTGTTTTACAGTTAATCATATTTTGTGTTCCAACATAGACTGTTACAGAATTGCGTAGCAGGAGATCATAATATACTGCTTATTTCTAAAATGTTGTACATAGCTTTAGTAATTTGTTCTTGAAAATACAATTCATATTTTGAACTACAGACCATTTTGTCTGAACGAAACAGAGATAAAGCATTTTCTGAAACTTAAGAATCGTTAGCCTCGTTTCTTACTGACGGGGCGTCTAATTTGACTGAAGACTACGCGAGTTATTATTATTAGACAGAACTTATATTACCGGTGCTTTACATATTATTTGTAGTTAACAAATTAATAAAATTCTATTTTATTAAGAAGTTAAAGGAGAATGCAATAAATCAAGTTAATAATGGATTCATACCGTAACGTCGACTTACTGAGATTCTGAGAATTTTCAATATTTAATTAGTCTGTAGAAGGCCCACCGAAGCAATTAAATTTTTAGAGATTTTCCAATACTGAATTTACTGAATGATTCTATTAATTTTTTGCAACCCATCCGCCAACGTTAACAATAAGCAAGCACATAAATAAAGTTGACCTGTTTATCTTTTATTATGCCAATGTTGACCTTAATTTTCACAAAATGTTTTTTTCTGTTGTCGGCTCCAGCGCTTTAGCATAAAAATTCATGAAGTTGTCTAGCTCTAAATATCCACAAGTCTGTTATAAACACGTCTGGATTGCCTATAAAATATTCAATTATGACAAAGTAGGCGCGCTGTCAGGGAATGCATCTCCATCTCGAATGCTGGCAGATAGGGCGCAGCTATTTTCCTGCTGCCTCTGAGACGCATTTATTCGAATACATCTCCAGAAAGCGCGTTTGTGTAGCGCTGTATCACCTCATTCCATCAGTATTTATTTTCCTATCGCATCAGAGAGGCTCCGCAAAATTGAATTTTATGAAGATTAAGCTTCCAATAATGTTGAGGTTATACTCTTCGACCCATATTTTTTTCTAAAAATACGCGTCTAATTTTTACATTAATCAAAAAGTAATTTTCCCCCATTTCCCTAAAGTGGTATCAACGTGCTGTTTCTACAATGTAATGCAATATTTGGTTTCTGCGGCCAAATAGTGGGAGCAAATAGAATTCTATTATGACAGCTATGAGCATTCCAAGCAAATGAGGAAAGACATCAGTGGGAGTGCCAAGTGCTAGAAAATCTATTCCTGTTTAAAAATGAATTTTAAATGTACCAACAAGAATTTTTTAGATCTCAAATTTAAAATTAAAATTTAATTAAAATGGAAGATTCACCAGCGTTTGTTTTAATTAAAAATACAACATTCTTAAGAGTAAAATTTCCTTTTTGTCGTTTTAAAAATTTAAGAGTTACAAGTTGAGGTTATTAGTAATTAAAAATGTATTTAGCTAAAAGAGAAAACTTAAGGATTTAAAAATCCATCTACTTTGTTATTTATAAAAGAAAAACCGTCCCTTTCTAGGGAATATCCAACCGCGATTAAGTCAATATTTTCCAGCAGTTCAGTAAATAATACTTATCTTTAGATCAAAGCTTACTGAAATGTCAATCTGATACTTATGAAAGAGGAGAAGTTACATTAGT
>VTPC01007962.1:70885-93832 GCA_011009095.1 Ignelater luminosus
CTGCAATCGAAGAAAACTGTAAGCAAAACCAAAAGCACGCTCTTCGTCGTTCACATCCTCTCGGCCCTCTGAGAACATTTTGTACCACCGATAAACGTTGCTTCGGTCCAAGGTAGCTTCACTATATGCGACAGTCAACATTCGGAATGCGTCCGCGCACTTAATTTTGTTTTTCACACAAAATCCGATACAGATTCTTTGATCCATTTTTTGGAATAGGCAAAAATCGAAGACGAGCCAAAACACGTCCAAGCAAAACAGCTGTCAAAAATTAACTGAACATTCAAAAAGGGCCGAACTTGTCGGCATAAGTGAGGAACATGAGTACCAACATAACGCCACAAAAAAATCGAAAATCGAATATACGTAACCCGCGGAAATTCAAAATTCGCGATACTTTTTGAACAGACCTCGTACAGTAGCTTCATATTCTAATATATTTTTAATATTTTGGAACTGTTTAAAATCATTGTTTGTATCTAGAATTTAGCACAACTATTTTATAAACGCTTTATTTTTAAGTTCACTCTACAATACCAACACTTCCGCTTAATAAAAGCCCTTCGCTTTCAAGCTCCAAAATTGCTTTAGAAATACACTTGAAATTGCTTGAGATAAAAACAAAATCCTTGCGAATTCCACTTTTATTTTAGTGTTCAAAGTTTCCTATATGCTTTGTGCTTCTGTAGGATCAAACTGATTCAAAATTCTTTTAATCATTTCCAAATTTTCCGCCTAATTAGTGCAACCTCAATCCACGTTCCTGCAATATCCCCGAAAGTGACTAAACAGGAAGGATCTTCTAGAAAAAGGTTTTTTACTGGGGAGATTAAAGTGCTTAGTTTAGAATACAGAGAGTGAATAAATTCAGCTACTCGATGTAAGCGATGCGCTGAACATGTAACACATCATTTTAGAATACAATACTTGCAATCCAATTATAGCTTTCTGCATGTAAGATTCTGTATCAGCGCAAACTAATTGAATACGTCAATATCGGATTTCTTCTGCTCACTAAAGACCTAACGCGTCATTGCTAAAGTAGCAATTGTTGAATGATTGGTTTTCTTCTAAAACTGTCATTGTCACTAAATATGATTTTTCGTTCTCGTCATTTTCTAAACTTCTAAAACTCAAATTTGTACCACGTATATCTTTGCTCTACATACGGTGTTTTGTCTAAAGAGACTCAAATATTTTTGTTTTTTTCTTTGTTCCTTGATTTTTCTAGTGTAGTTACACTACGGGATTCTTCTTGAATGTTGATTTATCTTGAATATTTTGCTTAATGTGTTTTTCCAAAGACTTAGCAAAACTCTCATTTTGCAATTTTGCAGATATAAATGCTGTGCACCAGTGTTCATAAAATTCTATTGGTTTAGGTCCTGGCTTTTTAAAGCAGCCACTAATAACTGTTTTTTGTTTTGGCTTTTCGTCTCGTTAGTGCTTAGATGTTTTACGGAATGTAGGTGTTGAGTTACTTAAAACTTTTTTGTTGCTGTTACCAGAACTTCAAAAAATTTGCAAAATAAAACTCTTCCATCCATTGTAATATCATTAAATTCTTTCAAATCCTGATTTAACAGAGAACTTACAGTTTTCTTTTGGCATTGTTGTACTCGCATGTGTGTTGCTTACTGTATAAACGTTTACCCACAACTAACTTTTAAACTCAAATTTGTTGCTAAGTAAATGATAAGAACAATAGTCAAATACAGTTATTTCTCATGTAGAATTTCTTGTTGGGTTTTTTATCTTTTACTGAAAAATCCATTGATAGTCTGGTATAATACAAAGTTCATTCATTATTTAGTCTTTCTCTTTGTTTTAATTGGATGTGGAACTACCTAGTTATAGAAACTCTACCTTCCATGACTTGTTGTGATGACTTGATGGAATGCCTGAGTGTGGGGCTAGATAGCTGCCCGCGGTTTATTTAGTGTCTGATTGGAGTTTGGTTAATTTAGAGTGTCAAGATTTGTTGAAGTAATAGTCTCGTTGTTGTGTTTATTTAAGAGAATTTAGGAGGTCAGGAAGTAATTGTAGGAATGGGGTTGAAATGTCTTTTTGGTTAATAGCGTCGATGGCTAGGGTTAGTAATTGTTGAAGGAGTTGTGGGTTACTGGTGTAGGCAGCATTGCCCAGTAGTTGATGTAGGATTGTTGGAATTTCGTTGGGGATCGTCTGTTGAATAGTTGTTGAGGGTCTTTGAACTGGAATTTGTGATTGTAGTACAGTCGCGTAAGTTTTTGGGTAAGTTGTATTTGCTGTCTCAGAATTCTTCAAGTGGTATGTTGAGGATGGGGGGAGATTGTGAGCTGATAAGGTTGGTGGCAATACAGAACTGGTGGCCATAGGTTTTTCGGATATTGGGGTTTAAGCTGGTTTCGTCCATATTGACGTCCGTAAGAAGTTGGAATCGATTTTCGGTTGTGGTTTCTGGAGGGTCACTTTCTATAGATTCACGTCGTGTACGTTTTTTGAAGTTTTTGCCTGAAACAGCAATGAAATTATCTTGTTCGCTAGTTTGGGTATTTGACTTGTCATATTGAAGGTTAGTGTTTTCGTTTGTTGAAAGATACGATGTTTTTGAATTTAAAAGATAAATTTCAAGTGAAAGGCCAAATTTCGTTTCCAAATATTTGGTAGCTCTGCTGAGGAAGTCCGCCAAATCATCTTTTCCTAATTCTTCTAATTTTGTCAACATTTGTGTGACAGCGTAAATATGTACTGCGCTAATGACAGGTCTTAAATCTGTTATTTTATTACACTGGGATAGAAATTTCTAAAAGGATATAGTTATTTGGACACTGCTTAGTCCTTAGGAGGATTATTTTCTTGGCAATACTTTGGTGTTTTAATTCACCTTGCACTTCAAGGAAAAATAACTTTTATGGGGCGCTAACTTTCAACTTGACGTTGACAATTAAATTTACAGCCAACTCTGCATTATTTAGTTAAGAAGACTAAACGGACAAATTGCCTTTATTCTCACAATAATTAGTCTTTGTTAAATCAGAAAGTGCCATAAAATTTTTAAATATTTTGCCGCCTTCATTATGAAATAACGGAAAATTAACGAAATCACTGTTACTCTCAAGTAAAATTAGCTGTAAGTTATGCATGTTTTGATTGCAAATTTCTTAAAATATGCATTTAATAAGCTATGCTTTTTTTAGACCTGTGTGCCAACCAGTCTTTTTCTGGTAGAGACGTCATTACCAGTTCTTTTAAATGGCTTGCAGAAACACTACTTCATCAAGTGATTAATGAAGATATTGGCTTGATAATGGGTTCATGTTTAGAAAACAAGTTTTAAATTTTGTAATTACTACCTCAGCTAGTACACTGTGAAGCTAACCTTACTTTTAAAACTCTTAAATTGTAGTCCAGAAAGTTTAAACATAAAAAATTGTTCTTCAATTGGTTTATGTTGAATCAGTACTACAAGTCGTTTTCTTAATAAGGTGTGTAAATAAATTAACGCGACTGAAAACTTAGCGTTCGATGTGGCAACAATGGGGTTCAGAAAGAAGGTGGGTCAATATGTGATGCTCCGCCAGTACGAATCTGAACTCCATAAAGTCATTGCGTTGTCTGTGAGAATTTTCTTTGTAAACTGTTATTTTCTATTGCGTTCTGAAAATGAGTGATATCAATTTCGGGCAACGTTGTGCTATCAGATTTTGCTTCATACTTGGATTCAGCAGGCCTATGAAGACAATGTTTTGTCAAGAGTCCAGGTTTTCAGATGGTTTAAGGCATTTTCAGAAAGAAAAGAACAGATTAAAAATGAGCCTCGCAGCAGAAGGCCTACAACTGCAAAAGCTGACGAAAATGTTGCCATAATCCGGGATTTTGTGCGTCCTGATCGTCGATTGACAGTCAGAATGATCGGGAAACAGTTGAATTTAACTCACACTACCGCTCATGAGGTTTTGACCAATAAATAGGTTTTTTAAAACGTGTCATTACTGATGAGGAGTCTTGGATCTTTCAGTACGATCCGAAAACGAAGTGCTAGAGCCAAGAATGGTACACTTCAAGCTCACCAAGGCCAAAAAAGAAAGAATGAGTGTGTCAAAGATCAACACCATGCGGATTTGCTTTTTCGATAGCCAGAGAATCGCCAAAAAAAGTTTGCGTCTTAAGGCTAAATGAGAAACCAGCAGTTTTACCGAGAAGTTCTTGAAAGACTTCGAAAAAGTGTCATGAGTGAGAGACTAAGCATCAAAAACAAATGGGTGCTGGCTGCATCATGACAATGCGTCTTATCACACTGAATTTTCAGTTAATGAGTATTTGGCAAGTAAAGATATTCCTGCAACTTCTCAGCTCCCTTATTCCCTTGACTTAAATCCTTGTGATTTTCTTCTCTTCTCAATATTGAAAACTCACCTCAAAAAACGTTATTTTGGCACATTAAAACTGCCGTAATCGATCAGCTCAAAGCAATTTTAGTATCCTAGTTTCAGCACTGTTATGAAGAGTGGAAAAGTCGTCTAGAGTTATAGTTTTTTTGGGAAAAAAACAAAGTCGTGGGTCGTAGTAACATATTAGGAGCACTACGGCCAGACTAGAATTTATCCCAAACGTTTCTCTCTTAAATAAACCTAATATTCTTATGAAAATGTTTGTTTTATGACAAAATAGCTAAAAGTCCAGTAAAGATTACGATGGCATAGTATGTTCTAACTTGTCTCAAAACGCGGCTGCAGATCTTTAGATTATCCAATCGAGAGTTTAGTAATTCCAAAGCTTATTCGAGTAGCGGAGAGTGGATAACGAACGGTAGATTATTTGGAGGCACCTTAAAAAGAACTTGGAGCAAAAAAAGGCTTCAAGTAACTCAGCCGTTGGGTTTAGTTTTCCAGAGCATTAAGCAATTTTTGGGGAAGCTAAACAGGTTATTGTGACATACTTTCGTTTGATTCGAAATTTTAGTATCTCATGTATAAGCGAACCATATTAATGAAAATGTTCAGGAGGTTCAAAGCATTTTTGCTTGTGGGTATTCTTTCTTGCGATTTCTGGTGTTGTGCCGTGTCCTGTGGTATGATTATTAGGTGCCATTTTAACCCGATTCTTTGTATTTATAATTTCCTTAAGTGAAAACAAGTTACAGGATCGTATTTCGTGTTCGATTTAATAACGTATTAGGGTTACTATCTTGACTAGACTATTATTTCCTTTTTCACGAAGAGCTTGCATTGTTATTTCTTTCTAAGTGAAAAAGCTACTTAACCATCTGATTGTGCAAACGTAAAATATTGAAATACTGTGTCTTATCATCTTTTTAATTTATTGTACGATTATTCTTCCAAGAACTCTTAGTATCTTTTTAAATTTAAGGCTTACTTATAACAGGAATATGTCAAGGTTGGATTATTACAACAACTGTAGTTGCTGACAAAATTGGTAATTATTATTGACGCGATAGAATACCAATGTAGTAGAGGTCACCATATAAGAAACAAAACAGAATTGATGTTTCGCAGAATTGTGATTCTTATATCAGAAATCTGTAATAGTTAGGCGGTAGCATATTAGAAGGTAAAGTCCACAGGAATTAAAATAAAATAAAAGTACACAAAGGAATGCATCTACCATTTTTAGGTATAATCTTTGGTAAATAGGTTTGGTAAGTCTCAAGCTGAATATTTCGGTATATTTTAAGCTATACGAACAGATATTGAAGCTAGCGGCAGCAAATTTATACATGCATGTCTAAGATGATGTAGAATTTACAATAACATAAAAATGTTTTATTTTCACGAACAGTCTTTTATGTCCTTCTGAAGCGTTTACTGGTAAAAAGAACTTTCACAGAATGCATTGTAAAACAACTACGATGCATTATATCTTTTGAAAAAGAAAACACCAGTAAGTTCAAAACTTCACTATCAAACTGTATAAAAGAATCGTAGCAAAATCTAACAACAGCATTTTACTTTTCAGTACCTAGTTCAAAACCATAAAAAACGACGATAAACAAAGCATTATGTAAATTTTATACAATATACCACAACAGAAAATCTTGTTACTAACCTCTATTACTCCCATTCTCTATATGCATGCTCCATTCATACTAAATCAGTAGATTTCTGAATAATAATTTTGCTCTATTTGTTTATATTAGCCAGAATAAAATGCAAACAAACTGGGAAATTTAACAAGGGTTGCTGAATTACGTTTAAATATTTTAATGTGGCTTTATACAGTAGCTGGTATTCAAATTAGTTTTTGAACAAACCTCAACGGCCGTCTTACAAACAAAAAAGAACTTTTCTTTATGTTTAACAAATTTCGTTAGACACTGAATATTAATGTTATTTTAATAACAATTAACTTAAGATTATACAAATTTATTTAAAATTGTAAAGATCATAACCATGTTTATAGAATCTCCCTGTAAGCTTTTCTTTATAGTTCATAGTCGAAAACATCTATAACAAATCTAACCTTTAACCTAAAACATCAAAATAGTTTTTTATCGCGATAACTTTCGTTTTTCAGCACGAATAAACTTCTTTCAGTATGAAAAATGATGCACAATAACTGAATCAATCATTTTTGTTTTCTAATATTTCCGAGTTACTTCTAAAAGCCTTAAATTTATTAACAACAGTTTTGAAAAAGACAAAGATCCCTTTTTTATCGAATAACGCCCACAGAACATCTATTATTAATAAATATATCGGTTCGAAAACACTCAAGAATGGGAAAACGAAACAAAAGTGAGAAATGAAATTTATATGATGACTGTTGCTTTAGTTTTTGGGGGAAGAAGATATCGGAGACGTGTGTTTCAGATGAGGTTTTCGTGCTGTATTCTTGATTATTCAATCATTTAGGGATTATTCTTCCCTTTCTATATCGATTTCGATTTTTTCCGATATATATTCCAATTGTCTTTAATTTTAAAACGATTTTTTAGCCAATGAACCGAATGAATTGTTTAAACTGAATTTGGTGGTTTTGATAATGTGTCTGATTTAATTAAACTCTGCTGTAATATTTTTGTTTATTCAAATAAATATAGCATCAACATCTTTTACAGCTTAAATTATATTTATCATTTTGCATTTTCATTTACAAAATATTGGCATTTGAATGTTCACCTTTCAGGAACAGGTATGTTAATTCGAATTATCTATTAATAACATCCCCTATAGTTGGTATTGAAATTGGTTTATTTTAATTTTAATTTCAGATATGATAACTTAAAACTTTTTGCATTTGATAATAATTACAAATTCTGCATTGCTCAGATTATCGATTGTCATGTCGCCGCAGAACACTATAATTGTTACAAAACATATTGAAAAATAGGTAATAACAGATTGCTGTTCAAGAGATCAGTCGATGACATTAAGCGTGGAATAACCGTATAGATAGAGAGATTCACGTATCGCATTTTACTTCGCAATATTTCACGTTTTGCCAGAAAACTTTGAATATTTGTTGGCCTTTACAAGTATTCCCTTCTTTAAGGCAGTTGAAAACTACCGAAGGAATTTACTAAACAATCGAGGTCGGTGTCTTTTGATCTAGAGATCTTAAGCTTAGAAAAGGTCATGTGATACCAAGTTTCATGTTTCTGGATCTGTGTTAGGGTATATACCCTTACTCTCTACTTTCAATGTTCTTAATGCTGCTCGCTCTTTCACTACGTGAGTGACCGACAAATCAGATGTGGACAGTTAGTTATTACAGTTGTTATAAACGCTTGGAAAATACAAGAGAATATACTTTATACACTTTTACAGTGGAGTAGCCAAAGAACAAAGGGCTAAAAGAGCAGTCTCAATAGTAATCCATAAAAAATACAAAAACGACGACGTATGTAACTGGGAATATATTGATGAAATAATACTGAAAGTCAATATAAGTATTGTTAACACATGATTTGCAAAAATTGTAGGAATATACAGGGTGTCCCTAAATTGCATTGAAAGCTTCAGGTAGCCGCCTTCCTTAATCAATTGTAATGACAAAACTTCAAACGCGAACTCTCTAACGCAATTAGTTTCTTCACACGAGCAAAAAAAGACAAATAAGCTTGGCAACGCTGCTTAGTCCCTGAAAGCGGCTTAACCTTTACAGCCGAAGGTGGCGACGAATCAAACATCTGATCGCAATAAAAAGATTAAATCAGGCTAGCTATTTAAATAATTTAAATCTAAAGCAATCTAAAGTAAACTCATAAAAATCACATTTATGAAAAAAACTACATTTTTAAAAATTAATTATTTATTTGTAGTTGAAATTTGAATATCAGTGGTACCTGTACGTTTTGTAACAATAAAATGTATTTTAACTTAAATAATGGCACGTGCTTTAAACGACTTCTTCTAAATCGGCATTTCTGCCTGCTCGCGGTCTACCTCCACTTAAATTATGAATTGGCATAATATTTCCAGATTCTCTAAGCCTTTGGTGTGCATTTCGAATAACACTATGACTTGGATGGTGTCTATTTAGAAAACGTTCTGCATAAAGTCTGGCAGCTTCATTGTAATTTCCATTACATTGCCCAAGAAACAGAATCATGTCGGTATACTCATGTATTGCATACTGCATGACAAAACTAAAGAAAAACTCTAAAGTTGAAACATTGTTATTAATTAATCCAGCTGCTGGTAGATTCTCTAAAGTTAAAGTGTTGTCCTTGTGTTGCTGTTTAACAAACTGATCCAGGTCCTCTTCAGTAACAAGCGTTTCAAGCAATTCTGTTGAGAGATGTGTAGATTGGAATCCTGTTTTTGGCTCTGTTCCAAATAAGGTTTTGTAGGGTGATCGTTTAATGGTAAGGTGAAAAAAGGAATTCTTCTGAAATTGAACGAAGTAACAACCAATAGCCCAGTTTTTTGTGTTAGTGTCAATTAGCCAAACACGTAACATAGCTTCGACATCTTGATTTGATTGCTCAACCGATCCTTGGTTTGCTGGATGTCCAGGCCAATCATTAACAAGTTTGCATGTTAGCTACATGGTAGTTAATTCTTGTATTACAACAGCCGTAAACTTACGGTCCTTGTCACTTTGTAGTATACGAGGACAACCAACTTTTAAAAAGATTCTTAAAAGTTCCATTGCTACTTCAGCTGCTCTTTTCGAAATCACCGGCCACAAAAAGCTAAATTTTGCCGTGTAATCCTGATAATGTAATAGCCATTTCTGTCTGGAGTCGACTGTAGATCGACTTGAGCACGATGGTTGAAGTCGCTGGACACAATTGGGCAAACTATGATTACTTTCCTTGGAAATTTCTTTTTAGATTAACATACCGCGCACAGTTTCAAAGACTCCAGTACAACCGAAGTGGAAATTAAATATCTGGATTTCAAATTATACAGCATTTTATCTCTGCCTCTGTGGCCAGCTTACTGAAGTTTCCGAAGTATGTGATAAAATTCTTCCGTAGGCACTATTTTCACAGCTGGGTCAGAGTCAGACTTTCTCTTCAAAATCAAAGGCTTTTTAGTGCCTACCTCCATCAGATCGTATTTTTTCCCGTAATAGTACTGTTTGTTTGCTAATTTAAATAGTTCAATGGCTGTGATAGCTTCTTCTATCCTTTCGCGAGTCCATAACGGGTTTTCTTGATCATGCCGTTCATTGAACTGTTCTTCACACACAAATTCGGTCTCAGTCTGATTTTGTCCTGTATCCAAAGCCATTTTTGATGTGTGTACACTTATCAAACGTAGAAATTGCAAAAAAATTAATAAAAACGCACTGGACCTTCCTCACGTAATGTTTGGGTGCAACTATGTGCGCCTGAGCTGGCCGGCACGAATGCCGGATGTTAATTTTGTCATTTCACTAAGTCTATTTAGGAATTTGATCAAATTACTGGATTTGTTTAGGGAAATAACTATATCGAGTTGTCATTTTAACATCTCCCGTGAATTAATCAACTCTCTTAGGGATTTGATTAAAACCCTGTTTTTATCATATCCTCCTGACATATCTAAGTCTATATAAAATGGAATAATTTAAATATTGCATGATTAGTAGTTAGAATTTTTTTAAACACTGGTTTCATTCTGTGACTATAGTTTAAATTCATCAAAGATTGTGAAAACTTCTAGTGCCATTTTGAAAAGTTGTATTGGGAATGTTGACTAATCTTCGAAATTTGTTTGATTCCTGGGTTTTTACTTCCGTAACTGTAACTAAAAATCTTGTAATATTTGTAATAATTGATTTTGAAATTGTCAGATTCTTCAAGACATTAAGCGTAACCGCAGCTTTTGCATTTTAGCCGTTGGGTCAATAAAATATCAACACAGTCTCATCAAATACTTACTTTTATGATATTAGCATTACCAAACCAAGTACCTTTTAAAAGTGCAAGCGTCAAAACAACATTTTAGCAAGTCCTTGATGACATGAAATGGCAGTTTTCAAAGCAACAGCTGGCTCAGAATACTTCCAGAAGAAATGCAGTAGTTAATCAAAATTAATTTATAAGATAAAGTCATTTATCAAATCCACGCGTGAGAAAAAGGAAGCTTTACAGGAGCTTAAGGTTAAAACATTTATTGCAAAAGATAAAAAGAGAAACTCAATAGATGTCACTGGAGTAGCGGTTATAAAAGGCCTTATTAGATTTCCAGGCAAACGTTTCAAACCAGACCAAGCACCAGTTAAACAGAATCAGGCAGCAGAGAATTTTCAGATAGTTGAATTCAATTAAAGAGGGCTCAGTTGACTCAGGCAGCAGTCAGCAGTCAGGGCAGTAGCACCTCCTTAATTCATCAAGTAAATAAGTCAAAATAAAAATAAACCAAAAAAAAGAACAAACAAATAAAAATTAACAAAAGGACCAAACAAATTTAAAAACAAAATAAAATAAAGCAAAAGATAAAGGAACCTCGGCGAGAAAAATAATTCTTTGTTTTAAAATAAAAGAATTAATAACAAGTGCAAATCTTTAGACAAAGGAACAATAGCGAACAACGAAAGCTCTGCCTAGTACGGCCAAGACAGTAGATTGATTTTGTGAAGCCAACATTCTTCGACATGGAAATCTGGTGTTAGTCTGTTTGAAGACAACAGAACTTTGTATATGTTAAAGCCCAAATTCTTTTAATTTGTTTCTTCTTGTTGTCGGTACACGATATTATATTGCAACGAATGCAAAAATATTTTTTAGTACTATTAAGACAAGTTTCAGAAAAATAGTAAACAGCTTTGGGTATACAAATTAATGAAAATGACAAAGTATTTATGATTAGGTTTGGAAGGAAAGAGGGAAATCCATACAATCTGATGTTCTTATATATACATAAACAAAAGAAAGCTCTGACAGAAAGTATAGTAGGGTAAACGACACAAATGTTGGCACCTATACAGTTATTGGCACGCTCTACTTCAAAGTAAAATAATAAGATTTAAATATACTAAGGACTTTTTTATTAAATTACTTAATAGTTATGGCTGCGTTCGTTCTGAAGAAATTGATGAATTTTTATTTTATTAGGGTGTTTCTAGAAAATTAAATCGGTGCTGTTAAATTGTGTGTTCATCAACGCTAAACATTTTGCAAGTTTTTTTCAAGTTTGATAAGGTAGGCGGTATTTAATATATTTTAAAAAATGTGTTTTAACTACTGTAACGCCTATTTTTTACATTATTACATGTGTATATACCATTTCTTTTCGTTTTTTGTTCTATAATAGTAGCAGCAGGTATTTACACTGACTAAAGGCACGTACTAGGGCATTCAATTCCGAGATTTAGAGATTGCGATTGATTTTTGGAATGTTTCGGAATCAGGGTTGGTAACTAAAGTAATAGGTAAGTAATATAAGAATAATTTGATTATAATACTATCTTAATCTTTACGTTTACGAAGATTTATTTTCTAAATAAAACGACTTACATATTTTTATTAGTTTAATAAATAATAGACAGTTGAAAAAAAGGTCGTGTTTTACAAAAACGTACCTCTTTCTCATATCGATCTCGATCTCGTAATCATAATTTGCGAAATTCCGGTACTGTTTTACTATCCGGATTAATGCCCTACTACCTATTTATCTAGGTATATTCCTAACAAGAACCATGATTTTTAATTTACAGAGATGCCGAAGACTTTTGCACCAGGAGAACGTTATAAAAGGAACTATGATGAGAGAGATATTGAACAGGCCGTTGAAGCAATTGAAAAGGATCTTTCGAAAAAACAAGCTTCCAAAGAGTACGGCATACCAACAGCCACATTACAGTTTAGATTGTCAATAAATTGAAGAAAACCGGCCATGGACCTCCACCTATATTAACACAAGACGAAGAAGAGCTTTTAGTTTATTGTATAAACGAATGTCAGCTGAAAGGGTTTTCCAGACGAGTAGAAGACATCCAAATGTCTGTAAAGGAGTTTTTAGATAACGTACCAAAAAAACATCCTTTTAGAGATAATATACCAGGTATAGGGTGGTACAAGTCGTTCATGAAACGGCATTCGTCAATTACAACTAGAACTACAGAAGGTGTAACTTCTGCTTCGGCATGTGTAAGCGAAGCAGATATTAGAAAATGGTTTGCTCAGATTTACAGCTATTTGAGAGAAAAAGGTTTCAATGACGTACTTTAAAATCCAACTAGAGTATACAATGGAGACAAAACAAATTTTCAGTTATGCCTACAGAATGAAACAATCTTGGCACCAAAAGGTGCCAAAAATGTTTATGAGATCGAACGGGCCCAATCAAAATCCACAATAACTGTAATGTTCACTTTTAGTGCAACAGGAAAAACTACACCCCCTTTAATAATTTATCCCTAGAAGCGGATGCCAAAAGAAGTGGTTAAGTCAGTTCCACAAGGGTAGGGAGTTGGCGACAGTGATGGTGGATGGATGAAAAAGGAAATTTTTTATGAGTATGTTGCTAACGTGTTCTATCCAAGCATTGTAAACGGTAAAGTTGAGTTTGTGGATGGTCACAAAACTCATTTGGATACAAAACTTAGTGATCTGTGCAGCAACTTACAAATTATTCTGGTCGCTTTGTATCTCAATGCCACAAGGATATTACAACCAGCAGACGTTTCAGCATTTAAGCTTTTGAAAACGGGTTGGAAAAGAGGATTAGCTGAATGGAGAAGGCAAAATTCTGAAAAAGACGTTTACTTCAATCTTGCAGTGCGTTTTGGAAAAATCCATTAATCCAAAAATAATTGTAAATGGATTCAGAGCGTGTGGATTAAGTCCCTGGAATCTAGACGCCATAAATTATAACAAATGCCTTGGGAAAAATTCCAGTAACAAAATAAAGCAGGAAATACTGTAATAAATGATGCGTTGACTTATGAAAAATTTTTTTAAATTGTGGGACCAAACAAAATTAATGAATTTAAGAAAATAGATAATATTAAAGGAAATAAAAACGAAGATTTCACGAAACTATACAAAATATGGAAAAACTTTGACGAAGGTGAAAAACAAAAACAGAAAAATGAAGACCGAGAGTCTATCAGTGAAGAAATTCTTAACATTGAGGCCATGGTGATGATGTTCACATCGAATATATAGATGAATGTACAGAGACTAATGAAAATGCCAGTTTAGAGAATGAATCTTTAAATTTAATAATATTTGTGAAAATAACATAATACTTGACCAAACTACTAAAATAGTGGACATCAACGACCAGATACCCAGTTATGCAGGAAATGAAGTAACTTTGGAAAAGAGTAAGCAAAATGAAGTAGTACTGCCAAAAGTTGTTTTTGAGGAAGAAGCAATTACTGTTAATAGAGGTTTAAGTGACTTTATTCTTTATCCTAAAACACCAGAACGAAAAGGAAAACGAAATACAACGGAACGACTACCATTTGTGCTAACATCGTCTGGATGGAAACAGATTTAAAGAGACAAGGAAGAAAGAAAGATAAAAGAAGAACAAAAAAAAAGAAGAAAGAAAAGCATTAATAAGAAACAAGAAAGAGAAGAATTACTTAAAACAAAGAGAATGCCTGTCATAAAAAAGAGGTGTGGTAATTTTAACTCCAAGTCGATAAAATTAAAAGAGAATGTACAACAAACAAAAACAAAAGAAACGGAAACTGAAACTGAAAAAGAAAAATTGACGAATTTGGTAACAGTTCGGGAGAAAAGCTTATTATATGATGAAGAAAGACAAAATAGCAAGCAATTCAACGAAAAAGTGAAGATCCTCTCTGATATACAAATATTACCAAGCAGTAGAACCACGTCAGGAACTTGCTCACTGTGTTAGATGGTGAAACAGATAAACACTGCCAAAGTACTCTCGAAGAACAAGTAAGCAATCCATTTTAGAATGCTGTTCTTCATAGAGGATTATGTTACAGTTGCGTAAATAACATAAACGTTATAAATAGTGGTATAAAATGTCATACTTGTAATAGAACATATCATTTGAAATGTATTTTTAAACTAGATGTCATTAATGGTCCCTTGTTTAAATGTAAAACGTGTAATGAAATTTTAAATAAGAATAAATGTGTAGATCTTTGGAAATAAAACGTTTTTGGTAGATTTAGGTACTTTATTAAGAAATACCCTATGCCAATTACTGTAACAAGCACTGCCAATTACTACAAGAAACGTGCCAATAACTATCTTTTGCACCTTGTTACAAAATTTAATTTTTTTTCATACAACTTGAACAAACTCTTTTTATCAAATCAAATTAAGATAATTACGAAAGTTATTAATATAGTCAAAACTAATGTAGCTGCGATATTTAATTTGTACCGATCGAAACAAAATCAAATATGTCTTAAAGTACCAATAACTGTATGGTTTACTCTATAATGTGAAAATGTAATAGTCGAAAGGTAAAACTCCAAATGAGGCGTTACCATACTTCAAGTACTTGATTTTGACACTTGTTTATGTACCAGTACAACGGCAACAAAACTGGATCAAAAGTCAAAAAGAAACTTTCTATGGAATATAATAATAATAAACAGAAACAGGTAGATTTTAGATTTTATTCTTAGAAACGAAGAAAGAAATAAGGCTGCAATAAAAAAATAAATTTGTTAAGAAAGAACATGTGAGGAAAACATAGCTAAAACCAAAGAAAAAAATACAAAACTGAAGCCATTTTAAAGACTACATAACTCGCATTGTGGTATATATAGAAATACAATCTAAAAACAGATATAAAAGAAAAGCTATTTTTAAGAAACTGGAATGAAGCAATTAAATTCAATGTTTTTTAAGCCAAGGTCCCACGGTCTGTAATGATTCGTCGAGCCATTGCAAGCAACGATCGACGTCAGACCGGACTGCTCGTCATGTGCTTGTATTTTTCCTGACTCGTGACTTGTTGAATCGCTTTGATGGTACTAAGTAAATACAATTTGGGTCTACTTATCTGTGAATGCTCGCGGTTATTTATGCAAGCTTGATGGTTTGTTTCGGTAAAGAGAAACGAACAACCGAAATAACTCGAATTCCACACCTGTTTCTTGACAAACAATGAGCTATTCAATCCATAGACTGCAGGACTTATAGTTTTATCACTTTACCACAGGCCACTTCAAGCCTAGTTTAAATGAGCCATGAGCAATTTATGTACATGCTGTGAAACTTAATTTTTACAAAGACGCTACAGGTAGTTTGATATTATTTTAAGCAAGCAAGCAAGCTGTCATGAGTTGCTCGCCGAGCCTTTTTGGAGTAATGGCAGCTTGTTCATCACGTGCTTGCGATTTGTTGTTTGTGGCTCGATGCCTCCTCGATGGATCGCTTCGATGGCGGTAAATCAATAGCATCGTATATGTTTGTTAGGGATCGACTCAAATTGTGGAGACACAACGGCGGGTCGAGATTTTAACTAACGTCAGGCCGCGAACTGCGGTTTTCTCGCTAGTTTCATAAGTACCTTTGCTTTGTAGATTCTAAATAGCTTATTTATAGAGAATTAAAGCAAAAGCAGTGAGAAAGAATACAAAAAGTATTTTCAGTTTCAAACAGTTTGTTCTGTTTATTATTGAGTTTAGAAAAATATTTAAATTGTCAGTTGCCATACAGATGAAAATTTTAATATTCTAGGAAGTTGTAATTATCATTAGTTCTACTACTTGGTTAATAAAAAGAAATGATAATTTTAGCATCGCGCCATAGTTTCAATTACCATTTGTGTTAAGCTGGCAGCTGTGAAAACTCGATTATAACAAATTAATACTGCTGGTGTACTTGTCGTTGAACAATATTCCAAAACCAATATGAATACAGTGCGCTTGTAATTACCAGATCATTACCATGAAAATCTAATTTTAGTTGAGCATAAAACACAGACCGGAAAATTCTGATTTTAATCGGTACGATATAATTTGTCCTATATTCATAAAAGAGAAAACATTCAATATGCAGGACGATAGAAATGCAGGTCTGAATGGCATTTGAAATATTTCAACCTTTCCCTTTTATCAGCAGATACGTCTCCTAAAAAAGGGAATCTGTTTCAAGATGTCCCGGCCTCATATTTATTTGATTTTATTTTACCCTTCACGAAAAACCTTGACAAAAAATGTTAAAAGATCTTTGAACTAGGAAATGTATAAAGAACAGAGAGAAATACTCACCACCCACCCTTTTGCCGCTAAAAGACTATCTCTGTTTATTCAATTACCCTAAAACGTTTAAAGGTTTGAATTTCAGTTAATTTCCAAAAGGAACCTTTTGTTGTTAATTTCATAAAGAGGTTTCCAAATTATTTGATTATGTGATATAGTGGTAAACATGGAAGTTGCACCCTCGTGTCTATTTCCCTTTTTGTAATGTTTTGTTAAGTTTATTAAAGGTTTATTAAATTCTGAACTTTACCTCGACCTTTAGGGAAACAGCAGGAGCCAAAATGGGCCTCTACTTAATTGATATTTGTTTCCTTAAAGAATTTATTAGGGTTGCCCTAATTTAATATATTTAGTTAATCTACTCATTTTGTTTATTTGTTTCTATTTTAATTAATATTTAGAGTAGTTTCCTATAATGACTTTATTAGTTTCAATTTAAACGAAATTTAAATCACCCCTTTGACGTAATCACATTAACACATGGGTACTTATCTTTTCCTTGGTAAAGTCTTCATAAAAAAAAGCTCAAAAAGAAATATTTAAATAAAATAGCAAGAAAAATCATTAAAAAGGTATGCAAAAGTTCTTCAAGTACTAATGAATACTAAAACAAAAAATTACAGAATTTTTACGTAAATGCTACTATTTCAAGCTTTTTTGTTTGTGAATTCTGACTAGCATATATTTCTATAAAAATATAACTATTATTCGATGCTGGCTTAACAACGATATAACAAGGAGTCCACATACATCTTGTCCACAGGCCATGTCGGTTTATTCTCATAAGTCTCCCGCAGCGAATAAACCGTCTTCAAACGCAGAAGTACAAATAGTCAACGTATACATCTAGTAAATCCCCTGTGGCGTACATATCCTTCCCTTTATTCAACCAAAATATATTATAATTTTTGAGATTTTCGAGTTATATTTCGTCTGTGATCCACAAAACTGTAATAAATACAAATTTCAGCGAGGAAAGCCTGTAAAAAGTTTCTGAATGTCAAAAGGCGAAACTACAACGTGGCCAACATAAGAGTCATCTGAAATATTTTGCTTCATCCTTTCACCCACTATAATGCCTCTGCCCAATATTTAATAGAAACCATTTTTTATAAATAAACTTATTAAATATATTTTCAATATTATCAATAATAGGAAATAAAATTAATCTGGTTCATGATAATTTTATTCCACATCAATTTCCTACCAAGCGACATAGAACAAACCAAACATCAAAAATGTTTCGGGTGTTGACAAAAACCTGATCTACTTTGTGCTACCCAAATTTGGGATTTCTTTCAAATTTCTTTAGAATAACACGGTACAGTTGTATCGGCACTATGTGGTATCAATATGCCTTGCCTTCGGTAAGGTACCTCTGACAGCTGTTTCTGCTTGGAATCGTCTGTTGTTTTTGTCACTCAAATTTGAATTTTTATTTGAGCGACAAGAACAAGAGATGATTTCGAGTAAAAATAGCTGTCAGATGTACTCTTCTACTCAAACGTAAAGCGTACAACTACTGTAAATGATTTGGGCAGTATTTTGTTAATGTAAACTCGACCTTTATAGTTTGTTACCAGGTAACACAACTTCAGAAAAATTATCATAGATATAAATGTCACAGATTGAGTTTAATTCTGCCATCTTCTCTTCTCCAAATATGTCCTAACCATCGTATCCTTTGTGCTTTGATAGCTCATGTTGTTTTAGGGTCTTTTCTACAGTTCGTAGATCTCTTCATTTGTCTTCCTCTGCCACCCATCCTCTATCTTCCTCCCACCAAAAATCCTTCTTAACATCCTTCGTTCCCAAACTTGTAACTTGATCTCCATCTTTTTTGTTATCACCCACGTTTCATTCGCGAACAACCCTATAGGCCTATCACTGTTTTGTAAATCCTTAACTTTGCTTTCCTCAACACTATTTTGGATCTCAGTGTTTTTATCAGAGCACTTGCACATGCGGAGCCTTTTCTAATTCTTTCTTTAATCTCTCCTTCATTTCCCCCTGTTTCATAAATAATGGAACCTAAATATTTGTATTTGTCCACTCGAAGAATTTCCATTCTTTCTAGGTCTCGATCTTTGTCTAACACTATTTTATCACCTCTTCCTCTTCTCCATGTTGTTCCCATCTCCATATATTTTGTTTGGTTGCTGCTCATTTTTAAACCCACCTTCATACCTGCTCTCTGTAAATTTCTTATAGCCCCGGCAAGTTAATTTTTTGTTCTTGCTAATATAGCCACATCGTCAGCGTATGCAATTCACTGATGACTCCTCTTGTAAATTGTTTTCTCTGTTTGTACTCTGCTTTCTCTTATCACCTTTTCTAGAACGAAGCCGAATAAAACTGTTGTAGTGGGTCGCCCTGTCGTAAACCTCTATTCATTGGGAAGCTGTCTGTTGTTATTATTATTATTAATATTATTATTAATATTATTATTATATTGCCTTTATTAATAAATTAATAAATTTTGTTTACATTGTAAACTTAAAATAAAAAGCTAAACTTAAATACATGCAATCTAATCCCCTGGGGAAATTTAGGCTACCCTGTTTAACCAAGGGATGAGATGCAAAGTAAAAAGATAAAGATAAAAATAAGCAATTCTGACTGCAAAGCAGTAGACGGGTAGGCAGATGATGAAGGGACAAAAAATTATTGCTTACTGAAAAGGAAGTGTCTTAAGTTTCGTTTAAAAGTTTTTAAATTGAGACCTCGCATATCGAATGGCAAAGAATGATAAAACTTGACAGCATTGTATATAAAACTTCTCCGAAACAATGAAATCGTATGAAGAGGCATAGTGAGCATATAATTATACCGAGTATTTGCAGAGTGCACCTGTATCCCAGGTACCAATTCAGGACTAAGAGATGTAGAACTTTTTGTTGAAAGTAGAGTATATGTATATACTCCCAAATGATACTTCCAACGATTTTCCATGTTTAACCAGCCTAGGTCTGAAATTGTTTGCGTAACAGAGTCATAACACCAATTTTGCGTTTTTTGAATGCGGTTCTTGTCACATGCATCAAGACAAGGACTATAAATAAAGTTACAGTAATTGAAATGTGATAAGACCAATGATTCAGAGAGCAGTTTCTTTTGAGCAAAATTCAAAATTTCTCGATTGGTATATAACAGTTTTAAGGAAGCGTAAGTTTTCTGAAGTAATTTACAGACATGTTGTTTAAATCGTAAGTTAACGTCTAAGATAAGTCCTAAGTTTCTAGCTGAATCTACAACTAGAATTTGCTGATTATTGAGGCGTAGATTATGATCGTTTTTAACCGTTAGGGTGTGGTTTCGATTTCCAAAAAATAGTAAACAAGATTTATTGCTATTTAATGTAAGATTATGTTCGAAAGAAAGCTGAGTAATCTTTTGCAGGTCACCATTGATGTCTTCATAGGCCTGGGCTCTTTCGGAAAAAGCAAAAGATTTGTACATTTGCGTATCGTCGGCATACGCTTGAATTTTACGGTTATTAACAGACTTTAGAGTATCTGCCGTGTAGATAATGTACAGCAAAGGTTCCAATACTGAACCTTGAGGTACGCCAGACGTAATAGGGTAAGAAAGAAAAAATTTATTGTTATGCTGTATCATTAAGGTTCTATCAGACAGATAAGATTTAATCAGATTGACAGCAGATTCAACGAAACCATAATATTATAATTTTGCGCGTATGAGATCGTGACTGATGGTATCAAAAGCTTTTGAGAAATCTAGAAAAATCAAGGCAGTGATTAATTTTTTATCAGAAGAGTTGATAATATTGTTCGTAACAGAAGCCAGAGTCTGCCGTACTAAATCCCTCCCTAAAGCCGGATTGACACGTAGGCAAAAGTTCATTACTGTTGAGAAAGTTATACATTGGTTTATGTAAAACTTTCTCAAAAGTTTTAGAATGTTAATGTTCCATTTACTCTTACCTTATATCGGGTACTGCTTAGTGTCATCTTAACCACTTTAATTAGTTTAGGAGGAATGTTAAATTCTCTAAGTATGTTGTACATTTGGTCCCGTTTTATCTTATCGTATACTTTGGTAAAATCAATAAAAACGATATAGAGACCTATTCTATGTTCCACAGAGGCTTCTTGTATTTGCCTTACTATATGAATTTGATCTATAACTGATCTTTCTTTTCTGAAACCGGCCTGATAATCTCCTATTATTTCTTCCATATGTGCTTGTAGCTTATCTTTTATTAGTATTGCTAGTACTTTATATACTATATCTAAAAGTGCAACCCCCCTATAAGTTTCACACTTTTTGCTATCTCCTCCTTTCAGAAGTTTTTTCTGTGTCCCATACTATTTTTATTAGTAATATGGTTTTTGCTGTAATCGTTCTCCTCCAAACTTAATCGTTTCTGCACTAATACTATTTTCTCCTAGGTTCTTGTTTTTTTCAAACCCATTATAACTTTGCTTAATTCTTCCTCCTCTGGTTGTGTTTATTCCATTCTTCACCACTGTCTTCTTTACTTTGTTGCTGATCGTCACTAGGATCTTCTCCAAATACATCTTAAAAATATTCTTTCCATCTTACTCTTACTTCTTCTGTATCACCCATTAGGTTTCCTTCTTTATCTTCAATAAAAAGTGTTTTTGTTTGGTATCTTTTAATTTCTTCTTTCATTTCTTTATAAAATCTTCTACTATCTTTTCTTGTAAATTCCCTTTCTGTCCTTTATATTTAACTTTCTTCCTAGCTTCTTTCCATATCTTTCTGTTACTCTCTGAGGGATTGTTTAGTAATTCTAATCTTGCTTTTCTCTTCTCGTTTAAACACTCTCTACATTCTTCATCAAACTATTTTTCTTTCTTGCTACCTTTTGCTCTTTGTACTATACACTTCGCTCCATATAAAACAGCTTTTTTCACTCTTTCCGATTTTTCATTTATATTGTTTTCGTTTATTTCTTCTGCCAGCTTCTGTTAAATGTGGTCCTGGTAATTCCAAACTACTTCTACATCATTAAATAGTTCCATATCGTATCTTACTTCTTTTTCTGCTTTCCTTTCTTTAGGTATATTCTCTTTCAGTTTCATCACATTAAAAAAGTGGTCGGAATCCATATCTGCCCCTCTGTATACTCTGACATCTATGATTCAAATTCAAATACAATTATGCAAGGTGCTGTTTTTCATGCTAGTATTAGGCTCTTTTCTACTTGAATGCACAAAATAACGTCGAACGAGGAAAAAAGAAAGTTTGAAATAATTACCCACCATATAAGGCTCTTTTGGAAACCAAAGCAGATATTACCAAAAATAGGGCACCCAGAAAGGTTTTTTTCTAAAGTTCGATCAACACATCTTTACCTTTTCCAGAGAAAAAAGAAGAAATCAACAAACAAAAAGACTGTGAAGACTGGATAATATGTCCGGGCTTTTTATCAGAGCATAAAAAAGAAAACTAATGTTTTCCATTGGAAAAAAATATGGTTTACCGCATCAATCTTTGCTAATGGTGACCCATTCGGCCTTTTTTCGATTAACCGACAACGGTCTTCTATGTGGCACTATCTATCAGCAATTAAATGAATCAGGATAACTAATTTTGGCAATAACTTTGTAAAAAAAAGCAGGATAAAAACGTTTTATAAATTATGAGATAAGAATCAATACTCTAACATATTCTTTTTTTCCGGTATATTATAATCATATTTCTAAAATGCAAATACAAAATAATAATCATTGACATACATTTATTAACTCTAAAAAACCAAAACTAAAAATCACATTAATCAATCCTCGTGACAAGAAGTAGCTACCATGGAAAAAAATTCTTGATTACCTGACATGTGACAATTGTTCACATGCATTAATTCTATAAATAAATCATTTAGGTGGTTCTTCTTTCTTTGGTAGTGTTTCCAAAACAGACTTTGTATTGCATTTCTGAGTGGTTAAACCGATTTTTTAGGTTATAAAACTTCTGCCTTCAAATCTTTTTTAATGCCTCTGATTTCAGCGCCTATAAACTTTTTTTACAAAAACAAAGTGATGAAAACATTTAAATTATTTTTAGTCTTCGCGATCTTCTCGCAAACATGCAGCTTTTTCAGATTTTTTTTGAAATAGGAGAACGCTGTATAATGCAGTTTTTGAGGTGCCCCGGGGACCTAAAGTGTACATCTATTTTGTTACACTTCAACAGTAGCTTTTCGTTTGTCTTTTATTTATTACTAAAACTAAAGACAATCCAGGACTCACCACTCGGAGGTGGCTGCTTGTCGAGTTCCACCACCTTCCTCCACCCTCTCCACTTGCTCCCGTATGGATTTATATTTTACGGTTTATTTACAGAAGTAGATTCAGTTAGTATCAAGTGTGTAATCAC